>CM056052.1:126237698-126315198 GCA_029574335.1 Rana kukunoris
GGCGAAGCCCGGTGGCCCAATGGGCTGGTGGTGGGGGGGTCCGGCAGAAGACCCGGAGCTGACTAATAAATTATTTTTTTCTGTGTGGTTTTTTTTTGTGTTTACACTTTTCCACCCGGTGAAGGGTAGGGGTACGATGTACCCCATACTCATTCACATAGGGTGGGGGGCCAGAATCTGGGGGCCCCCTTAATATAGGGGGCTCTCAGATTCTGATAAGCCCCCCGCCCGCATACCCGACAACCAACGGCCAGGGTTGTCGGGAAGAGGCTCTTGTCCCTATCGACATGGGGACAAGAGTGCTTTGGGGTGGGGGGGCAGTGCCCCCCTCCCCCACAGCACAACACTCCCCATGTCGAGGGCATGTGGTCTGGTACGGCTCAGGAGGGGGGGGGGGGCGCTCGATCGTCCCCACCCCATTCCTGTCCGGCCAGACTGCGTGCCTGGGAGAAGGGTTTGGTCTGGATCTGAGGGGGAACCCCACGCCGTTTTTTTGGCGTGGGTTTAACCTTATGTTCCAGATCAAATCTAAGAGCCTGTTGTGCACCTGAAGGGGGACCCCACGCCGTTTTTTTTTATAATTTGGGGTGGAGTTCCCCTTTATCCGGTCCTGTCAGGGGGGGGGGGATGCTGCTCGTCTGTCCCTACAATGTATGAACAGCGATCTGTCATTTCCCCTACACAGTCCCACCCCCTTTACAGTTAGAACACACCCAGGTAACATATTCAACCCCTTCCGCGCCCCTAGTGTTAACCCCTTCCCTGCCAGTGTCATTTTTATAGTAAGCAATGCATTGATATACCATTGCTCGCTACAAAAATGCCAAATCTCACAAAAATGTGTCCGCCACAATGTCGCAGTAGCCAGAAAAAACAATGATAGCCACCATTACTAGTAAAAACAAAAAATTATTCCAAAAAACCCATAAGACCAACCCCTACTTAGAACTTTTGCCCAAACCAATCAAACGCTTATTGTGATTTTTTTGCAAGAAAAATATGTCAAGAATACTTATCGGCCTAAAACTGAGGGCAAACATTTTTTGAATATATTTTGGGGGAGATTTATTATAGCAAACGTAAAAAAGATGTTTTTTTTAGTTACCAAATTGTCGCTATATTTTGGGGTCAAGCAAAAATAAGAAAAAACGCAGAGGTGATCAAATACCACCAACAAAAAAAAAAAATTAAATTTTTAGGGGGGGGGGGGGGGGAGGATGAGGACGCCCAAATTTGTTTGGGGGCCACGTCGCACAACCACGCAATTGTCAGTCAAAATGACGCAGTGTTGAAATGCAAAAATGGCCCCGTCAGTGACCAGTAATATGCTCTGGGGCTCAAGTGGTTACAAATTAAGAATACACTAAAGTTAGCCCAATTTATGGCCATAATGTGAAAGATGATGTTACACCGAGTAAATAGATACCCAACATGTTACACTTTAATATTGCACACACTCATGGAATGGGGCCAAACTTCAGTACTTGAAAATACCCATAGGCAACGCTTTTTTATGTGTTTCAGGTTACCAGTTTAGATTTACAGAGGAGGTCTAGTGCTAAAAGTATTGCTCTCGCTCTAACGTACGCTATGATACCTCACATGTGGGGTTTGAACGGGGGTTCAATATGTGGGCGGGGCTTACACATTTAAGGCCCCCACATATGGAAACATTCTTCAAACCACACATGTGAGGTATCATAGCGTGCGTAACAGCAAGAGGAATATTTTTAGCACTAGACCTCATCTGTAAATCTAAACTGGTAACGGAAACAATAAAAATGCTGCTTGTTTGCTTCTGACTGCGAGCTACTAGGGACAGGGGCGTTTAAATTATTACTATTTAGGTTTGTTACGTAAAAATTCTATAAGACCTCCCGTTCAGCTTGTAAAGCATCACTTCAGGGGGACCAAAAAAAATTAAACACCTCTAATGCTTTCATCCGCCATTGCAGATTTGATTCTGGTACTGCATTTCGAGTGAAACTGGGCATGCTCGAACACTTAGTAAAAGAAGTTGGAAGTTTCATCCTGAAAATGACTTGCATCTTTCTGAGCATGCTCAGAAAGCTGTTTTTTGGCTTAGTAATTTAAGGACATCCTTAACAGGTGTAAGCAGTTACAAGTGCACACAAACTAGAGCTGACATTTCTTCATGTGTTTCCAATTGGTTCATTAGCACACATGTTATAAAAGCGTGGATACTGCACGTGTCAGCTGCCCCTCAGAGGGGGCAGATTTGCTGGCTGGAAGTAATGGCGGAGTGAAACAGAGATGTTTTGGAGCAAGTTTTGTATTTTTTGATGTTTTCTCTGCTACATAATTTTGCTAAATGTTTCTCAAGATGTTAATGACTAATGTTTTTAATCCTGTGGGTCTATCCTGTTATTTCAAAAGCATGATTTATTTTCAATGACTGTGAAATAAACGTTGGTCTTTTTTGTTTTTTAGGTGTTTTTATATATTTTTGGTGTGTTTATTTGTAATTTTTTGTTTTGCTTTCTTGTTTTGTGGACCAATAAAATTACTTTCAAATTTTGAAGTTTGTTTTGTGATATTTTTTCATGCTATGGATTTCAACCGCTGCATGAACTAGTTTGGGCCTAAACCATCAAGTGTGATTTGTCTCTAATCTCTTTCCTGGTGTGTATGCATGAAATGTTTAGTCACCAGAAAAGGAAGGACAAAGCGGTAAGTATTGTTTCCTAGAACTGATGTCCAGACTGACTTTTTAAAGCACATGTGCAAGATGTAGGAAAAGCTGCAAACAGGGCCTGTTGGTGGGGGGGGGGGGGGGGTGGTTTATTGGTGGACAGGCTTGAAGTGCTGATTTACAGCGCTGTGCTTGAAACTAGCACAAGACAATCCTATTCTAATTGTGGGTTGTTTGAGGGAAGCCAATGGAGTGTTAGAACCCCTGCTAGTGTTTTTAGGTTGGGCTTTGTGTCCCTTTTCCTAAAATTGGCTTCACTTCCTGTCACACAGCCTGAACAGGAAGTGAGGGGTTAAAACCCTACCAATGGTCTTTTCTTCGGGACCACAGGGTCAATCTAACTAGTGTCACCATTAAGCAAATTGCACACTGCAGTGTACAACCCCAAATGATTATTACTTTGGGGTTTAGTAAAGTCAAAGCCGCTCTGCAGTAGAAGCGTAGGCAATGAAAAATCAGAAGAAGCACTGATGGTTTTTACTTCCAATCCGCCCAGCCAAGTTATTATTTTTCTTCCTTGCTTGTCCACTTTGTATGCAAAGTGGATTTGCCTTTAGTAAATGGACCCCAAAGTCCAAGATCCTACTAATTTGGGGTGTACACAGCAAAATGCCATTTCCAAAATGGGAACTAATTTATATTGATCTGTGTGTCCCCAACAAAACATTACTCAGGTGTTTCCCTCACTTCCTGTATGGCTGTGTGGCAGGAAGTGAATGAATTAAGTAGAAAGTGACAACATTTTGAGGTGTCTTTACCCTATCAGGGGTGCAGGCATCCCCAAAACAAACAAGAAAATAGTTGATTTAACATTGGGTGGTGTTTGTGGGGGTCCCTAACACACATTCATACATATTAGCAACGCTGGATCCTGGCCTATTGGCATGGTTATATTTTCTAAGCCTCTCAATAAAATGATCTGAAATTTGGGGTTAAACTGGAACAATAATCATCACTTTTATTTTTTTGGATTTCCTTTCATTTTGGATAGAGTTGGGGGGGGGGGGGGGGTTAGAAGCTCTGTCATTTATTTTGTATTATCCTGTCCGTTTGGGAGATGGCCTCACTTCTGCCCCATAGCCAAACAGGAAGTGATCGAAAAAACTAGGCAAATAAAGGTCCCCCCCCACAGAACTTGTGTGTGTCCAATTAAAATTCCTGGGGTGGGTCATAAAAAAACAGGGTGTGGCCTTGACAGGAAGGGTGGGTCATTTTTCTATTAGGGGGGTGCCAAAATTTGGTCAGGCCTAGGGCAGCACAAAACCTAATATTCCTACTGCATATTAGGCTTATTTAGACAGGATCCATTTACAGCCTGTTTTTAGATTGTGGGAGGAAACCCACACAGGGAGAACATGCAAACTCCAGGCAGATAGTGTCACGGGCGGGATTCGAACCAGCAACCTTTTTGCTGCTAGGTGAACATGCTACACACTACACTACTGTGCTGAACGAACATGATCGCAGCTGAAAGCATGAGATGTTTTTTTTTTTACCAATTCCATGCTTTCCAGCCTGGAGGACAGATGTGGGGTCTAATTGACCCCGCCTTTCTCTATAACCACTTCCCGCCCGGCCAATAGCCGATTTACGGCAGGGAAGTGGTTATGAAATCGTGACTAGACGTTCTCAAACGGCTAGCACGATTTCAATGCCGCGCGCGCCCGTGGGGGCGCGCAGCGCGGCGATCGGTGATGCGGGGTGTCAGTCTGACACCCTGCACCCTCCGATCTCGGAACGAGTCTCCGGCGGAGCCTCGTTACCACGTGATCAGCCGTGTCCAATCACGGCTGATCACGATGTAAACAGGAAGAGCCGCCGACGCTCTTCCTCACTCGCGTCTGACAGACGCGAGTACAGGAGAGCCGATCAGCGGCTCTCCTGACAGGGGGGGTTCGCGCTGATTGTTTATCAGCGCAGCCCCCCCTCGGATCGCCACACGGACCACCAGGGAAATAAAAAAAATACAAAAGAAAATAAATAAAAAATGACAAAAAAAAAAAAATGACAAAAAAAAAAGGGGGGGGGCAGTAAAAAAAAATGATGCCAATCAGTGCCCACACATGGGCACTGATTGGCAACATTGATCCATCAGTGCCACCCCTCAGTGATCATCAGTGCCACCCCAGTGTCTGTCAGTGCCACCCCACAGTGCCAATCCATGCCCAGTGCCCACCTACACAGTGCCCACCTGTGCCACCTATCAGTGCCCACCTGTGCCGCCTATCAGTGCCCACCCTGTGCCGCCTATGAGTGCCCCACCTGTGCCGCCTATCAGTGCCCACCTGTGCCGCCTATGAGTGCCCATCTGTGCTGCCTATGAGTGCCCAGTGCTGCCTATGAGTGCCCATCAGTGCCGCCCATGAGTGCCCATCAGTGCCCAATACCAGCGCCGCCTATCAGTGCCCATCAGTGCTACCTAATCAGTGCCCCATCAGAACTACCTCATCGGTGCCATCAGTGCCACCTCATCGGTGCCCATCAGTGCCACCATATCAGTGCCCATAATTGAAAGAGAAAACATACTCATTTACAAAAAAATTAACAGAAAAAAATAAAAACTTTATTTTTTTTCAAAATCTTCGCTCTATTTTTAGTTGTTGCACAAAGAAAAAAAAACGCAGAGGTGATCAAATACCACCAAAAGAAAGCTCTATTTGTGGGGAAAAAAGGACGCCAATTTTGTTTGGGTGCAGTGTAGCATGACCGCGCAATTGTCATTCAAATTGCGACAGTGCTGAAAGCTGAAAATTGGCTTGGGCGGGAAGGTGCGTAAGTGCCTGGTATGGAAGTGGTTAAAGAGGACCTGTCACACACTAGTCCTATTACAAGGGATGTTTACATTCCTTGTAATAGGAAGAAAAGTGAAAAATAATACAAAAAAAGGGTGAAACAAGTGCAAAAATTAAAATATTAAGTTAAAAAATAAAATAAAAAAGGAATTTAAATGCTCCTGTCCCTAGTAGCTCGCACTCAGAAGCGAACACGCATGCAAGTCCCACCCACATATGTAAACATCCTTCAAACCCCACATGTGAGGTATCATAGCGTGCGTTAGAGTGAGGGCAATAATTTTAGCACTAGACCTCCTCTGTAACTCAAAAGTGGTAACCTGAGAAAAAAAGTCAAGCGTTGCCTATGGAGATTTTTAATAACGAAGTTTAGCGCCATTCCATGAGTGTGCGCAATATGAAAGCGTGACAAGTTAGGTATCTATTTACTCGGTGTAACATCATCTTTTACCTTATCCCTAAAAATTGGGCTAGCTTTAACTGCTTTCTTATTTTGTCATTCATGAAACAGGTTTTTTTTTTTGAAAGCCAAAAAAAAAAAAAAAACGTTTGAAAATTTTTGGCACAAATACTGTTGGAAATGTGTCCGAAAAAATGGCCGCCACTTTATTCCCTAGGGTGTTTGTTAATAAAATATATATAATGTTTGGGGGTCCTGAGTAAGTTTCAAGGAAGAAAATATAATTGTTACATGAAGGAGAGAAGTGCCAGAATAGGCGCGGTATGGAAGTGGTTAAAGTGCAACAATAAAAGTGAAAAATTCCTTGAAATTTCGTACCATGGGGGGGCGGAGGCAATTAGGGCCGCCATCAGGAATTATGGGGCCCCTTACACAGCTTCAGGCATGGGCCCCCTGGAGCAGAGAATAAGGGGGGGGGTGCCGCCTGATATTAAGAAGGGGGGGGGCTGCCGCAATTTGATAAGCGGGGGGTTCCTTTACTAAAAAATACATATAGAAAAATATATATTAAAAAGGGTGGTAGCCATCCGGGGGCCCTGGGGACCACTGGGCCCTTTAATAAAAATAAACCTCTGGGCCCTTTAATGAAAAATAAATTACAATATCTATATATATATATATATATAAAATAATAAAAAAGGGGGTTGCCTTGGGAGCTCTGGGCCCTTTAATAAAAAATAACTACCAAAAATCTAAAAAAAAAATAACATTGGGTGGGAGCTGCGGTGGCTCAACGTGATTGGCACTGCACTGACAAGCCGTTCACCTCTGCAGCCAAGGGTTCGGATCCCGGTCTCGGCTACATGTGAATTGAGTTTGGTGGTGTCAGCCTGGCTCCCGGTGGGTGTGCTATGCAAGGTACGCCTGTGCTTAGTATGCCCACCCCCCCCCAAAAAAAACCACCACACTTGCACGCACTTTGGCCATGAGGTCTCCTAAAATAAAGGGAGGCGAAGGACCTACAGGGCTGGCTGGGTGGGCTACACTCCTTCATAGGGGGAGTCCCTCTGTCCCATCGGGCTCCCAAGTGTAGCAGGTGGGGTGAGGCCCCCCTCACACCCACCATTGCCACTGGGGGCATGGAGAAGGATGGCGATTGCAAGTCCAGCTCCTCTCTCTCGACTTCACGCACAAAATACACTTTAAAAAAGAAATTAAAGTAAAAAATAACAAACCTGGGGAAAATGTTTATAACATTTTTAGAAGCAAAAAGGTTGTCATCTGGGGCCCTCTGGGAGCTTTCATAATTATATTATATATATATATGTTAAAAAAATAACCAAAAAATATATAATTTTTTTTTTTTGTTTTTTTTTAAAGGTGGGGGGTTGTCATCTGGAGCCCTGGGGATCTCCGGGCCACTGGGGACCTCCAGACCCCTAAAACAAAACATTGGCCCTTTAATAACAAAAAATATGGGGGGTTGCCACCCGGGGCCCTGGGGGCCTCTGGGCCCCTGGGGACCTCCGGACTGCTAAAAAATATTAAATTCCAAAAATTGGCCCTTTAATAAAAAATCCTACAAAAACCAACTAACAAATATATATACAAAAAAAAAAAGAGGGGGGTTACCATCTGGGGCGCTGGGGGGCCTCCAGGCATCTGGGCACCCCTGGACCCCCGGGCCCCTTACAGGTGTACAGGGCCGCCATCAGGAATTTTGGGGCCCCTTACACAGCTTCAGGCATGGGCCCCCTGGAGCAGAGAACCGGGGGGGGGGGGGTGCTGCCGCATGAAATTGAGAAACGGGGGGGGGGGGTTGTTCCGCAAATTGAGGAGCGGGGGGGCCCTTTACAAATATTTTGACAGAAATAAGAAATAAAGAAAAATATATATAAAAAAGGGGGGTAGCCATCCGGGGCCCTGGGGACCTCTGTGCTCTTTATAAAATAAAAATAAAAAAGAGAGAAAATACATATATATATATTTTTTAAATATAACATTTATCGAAAAAAATTAAAAAAACAAGGGGGTTGCCTTCCAGGGCCCTGGGGACCTCTGGGCCCTTTCATAAAAAAAAAAAAAAACAAATATATAAAAAAAAATATATATATTTTTTTAAATATATATATTTTTTTTAAAAAAAAGGGCTTGCCATCTGGGGCCCTTAGTGGCCTCCGGGCCCCTGGGGACCTTCGGAGCCCTTAAAAAAATAAAAATAAAAAAAAATGTTTTTTTTGTTTTAGGGTGGTTCCCATCCGGGCCCCTGGGGACCCCCGGGCGGTGTAATCCCTGTACCCCCCTAATGGCGGCCCTGCAGGTGTACTGCCTGTACCCCCCTGATGGCGGCCCTGGGTGTAATGTCAGC
Organism: Rana kukunoris; assembly: GCA_029574335.1. Classification (NCBI taxonomy): domain Eukaryota; kingdom Metazoa; phylum Chordata; class Amphibia; order Anura; family Ranidae; genus Rana; species Rana kukunoris. Next base: position 126,245,972 of record CM056052.1, read on the forward strand.
ATGTGAAAAATGACATTCTGAAGGAAAAAAGCCATTTAAAACTGACTCGCGGCTATAATGAATTGTCGGCTCCTGGAAATTGCAGGAGAATTCATTCATTAAAAACACCAATAAAAAAGCGTGGGGGTACCCCCAAATTCAATAACCAGACCCTTTAGGTCTGGTATGGATATTAAGGGAAACCCCGCCATCAATTTAAAAAAAAAATGACGTGGGGTTCCCCCCAAATATCCATTACCAGACCCTTCGGGTCTGGTGTGGAATTTAAGGGGAACTCCACCCCAAATTTAAAAAAAAATGGCGTGGAGTCCCCCCTAAAATCCACACCAGACCCCTTATCCGAGCACGTTGACCTGGCCGGCCGCAGAAAAGAGGGGGGGACAGAGCGCGGCCCCCCCCTCTCCTGAACCGCACCAGGCCACATGCCCTCAACATTGGGAGGGTGTTTTGGGGTGCCCCCCAAAACACCTTGTCCCCATGTTGATGAGGACAAGGGTCTCTTCCCCACAACCCTTGCCCGGTGGTTGTGGGGGTCTGCGGGCAGGAGGCTTATCAGAATCTGGAAGACCCCTTTAACAAAGGGGCCCCCCAGATCCCGGCCCCCCCCCTGTGTGAAATGGTAATGGGGTACCTTGTACCTCTACCATTTCACGAGAAAAAGAAATGTAAAGGGTTAAAAACTACAAGAGCCGGTTTTGGACAAGTCCTTTATTATCTTCTTTCTTCTTTCCTTCGGGTTTCTTCTTCCTCCTTCTTCTTCTTCCTCTGCTTCTGTCTTGGGTCTTCTATGCCCGCATCTTGCCCGGCGTGTTCTTCCATCTTCTTCTCCTTCCGCTGTCCTTCTCGTCCGCATCTTCTTCTCCTTCTTCTTCTTAGCCGGAGCGGCCGCTTCCAATTGAAATCCCCGCTGTCTGCCGGACCACGCCCCCCCCTCTGACGCCACGGGCAAGCTCTTAGGAGTGTGCTGCAAGTGCGTCAGAGGGGGGCGTGGTCACATGTCAGAGGGCGGGCAATTCAATTTGAAGCTTGTGCGCCGCTTCCAATTGAATTGCCCGCTTTCTGGAACATGTGACCACGCCCCCCTCTGACGCACAGGCACCACACGGGGACTTTCCTAAGAGCTTGCCCGTGGCGTCAGAGGGGGGGCGTGGTCCGGCAGACAGCGGGGATTTCAATTGGAAGTGGCCGCTCCGGCGAAGAAGAAGAAGGAGAAGAAGATGCGGACGAGAAGGACAGCGGAAGAAGATGGAAGAACACGCCGGGCAAGATGCGGGAATAGAAGACCCAAGACAGAAGCAGAGGAAGAAGAAGGAGGAGGAAGAAGAAACCCGAAGGAAAAAAGAAAGAAGATAATAAAGGACTTGTCAAAAACCGTCTCTTGTCGTTTTTAACCCTTTACATTTTTTTTCTCGTGAAATGGTAGAGGTACAAGGTACCCCATTACCATTTCACACAGGGGGGGGGCCGGGATCTGGGGGGCCCCTTTGTTAAAGGGGTCTTCCAGATTTCGATAAGCCTCCTGCCCGCAGACCCCCACAACCACCGGGCAAGGGTTGTGGGGAAGAGACCCTTGTCCTCATCAACATGGGGACAAGGTGTTTTGGGGGGCACCCCAAAACACCCTCCCAATGTTGAGGGCATGTGGCCTGGTGCGGTTCAGGAGAGGGGGGGGGGGCCGCGCTCTGTCCCCCCCTCTTTTCTGCGGCCGGCCAGGTCAACGTGCTCGGATAAGGGGTCTGGTGTGGATTTTAGGGGGGACTCCACGCCATTTTTTTTTAAATTTGGGGTGGAGTTCCCCTTAAATTCCACACCAGACCCGAAGGGTCTGGTTATGGATATTTGGGGGGAACCCCACGTCATTTTTTTTTTAAATTGACGGCGGGGTTCCCCTTAATATCCATACCAGACCTAAAGGGTCTGGTTATTGAATTTGGGGGGACCCCCACGCTTTATTTTTTCGTTTTTTTTATGAATGAATTCTCCTGCAATTTCCAGGAGCTGACAATTCATTATAGCCGCGAGTCAGTTTTAAATGGCTTTTTTTTTTTCAGAATGTCATTTTGTGCAGAGACATATTTCTAACCACATGAAAAGTGCGCTTTATTCACCTGCTGACATTCCCCCCCCCCCCCCATGGTACGAATTTTAAAATAATTATTCAAATGACGTGGGGGTCCCCCCAAATTCCATTACAGGCCCTTCAGGTCTGGTGTGGAATTTAAGGGGAACTCCACCCCAAATGTAAAAAAAAATGGCGTGGAGTCCCCCCTAAAATCCACACCAGACCCCTTATCCGAGCACGTTGACCTGGCCGGCCGCAGAAAAGAGGGGGGGACAGAGCGCGGCCCCCCCCCTCTCCTGAACCGCACCAGGCCACATGCCCTCAACATTGGGAGGGTGTTTTGGGGTGCCCCCCAAAACACCTTGTCCCCATGTTGATGAGGACAAGGGTCTCTTCCCCACAACCCTTGCCCGGTGGTTGTGGGGGTCTGCGGGCAGGAGGCTTATCGAAATCTGGAAGACCCCTTTAACAAAGGGGCCCCCCAGATCCCGACCCCCCCCCTGTGTGAAATGGTAATGGGGTACCTTGTACCTCTACCATTTCACGAGTAAAAAAAAGTGTCAGTGTAAAAAAAGACAAGAGCCGGTTTTTGACAAGTCCTTTATTATCTTCTTTTCTTCTTTCCTTCGGGTTTCTTCCTTCTTCTTCTTCTTCCTCTGCTTCTGTCTTGGGTCTTCTATTCCCGCATCTTGCCCGGCGTGTTCTTCCATCTTCTTCCGCTGTCCTTCTCGTCCGCATCTTCTTCTCCTTCTTCTTCTTCGCCGGAGCGGCCGCTTCCAATTGAAATCCCCGCTGTCTGCCGGACCACGCCCCCCCCTCTGACGCCACGGGCAAGCTCTTAGGAAAGTCCCCGTGTGGTGCCTGTGCGTCAGAGGGGGGCGTGGTCACATGTTCCAGAAAGCGGGCAATTCAATTGGAAGCGGCGACTCTGGCAAAGAAAAAGCCGCGCACGAGCTTCAAATTGAATTGCCCGCCCTCTGACATGTGACCACGCCCCCCTCTGACGCACTTGCAGCACACTCCTAAGAGCTTGCCCGTGGCGTCAGAGGGGGGGCGTGGTCCGGCAGACAGCGGGGATTTCAATTGGAAGCGGCGCCTCTGGCGAAAACCAAGAAGGAGAAGAAGATGCGGACGAGAAGAACAGCGGAAGAAGATGGAAGAACACGCCGGGCAAGATGCGGGCATAGAAGACCCAAGACAGAAGCAGAGGAAGAAGAAGGAGGAAGAAGAAACCCGAAGAAAAGAAGAAAGAAGATAATAAAGGACTTGTCAAAAACCGACTCTTGTCGTTTTTAACCCTTTACATTTTTTTTTCTCGTGAAATGGTAGAGGTACAAGGTACCCCATTACCATTTCACACAGGGGGGGGGCCGGGATCTGGGGGGCCCCTTTGTTAAAGGGGTCTTCCAGATTTCGATAAGCCTCCTGCCCGCAGACCCCCACAACCACCGGGCAAGGGTTGTGGGGAAGAGACCCTTGTCCTCATCAACATGGGGACAAGGTGTTTTGGGGGGCACCCCAAAACACCCTCCCAATGTTGAGGGCATGTGGCCTGGTGCGGTTCAGGAGAGGGGGGGGCCGCGCTCTGTCCCCCCCTCTTTTCTGCGGCCGGCCAGGTCAACGTGCTCGGATAAGGGGTCTGGTGTGGATTTTAGGGGGGACTCCACGCCATTTTTTTTTAAATTTGGAGTGGAGTTCCCCTTAAATTCCACACCAGACCCGAAGGGTCTGGTTATGGATATTTGGGGGGAACCCCACGTCATTTTTTTTTAAGTTGACGGCGGGGTTCCCCTTAATATCCATACCAGACCTAAAGGGTCTGGTTATTGAATTTGGGGGGACCCCCACGCTTTTTTTTCCCTTTTTTTAATGAATGAATTCTCCTGCAATTGCCGGGAGCCGACAATTCATTATAGCCGCGAGTCAGTTTTAAATGGCTTTTTTCCTTTGAAAAATGACATTTTGTGCAGAGACAGTTCTAACCACGGGAAACATGCGCTTTTTCACATGCTGACATTAGAGCCCCCCATAGTACGAAATTTAAAGGAAAATTACACTTTTATTATTGCACTTTTAGCATTATTAAAATCACTGCTCCCGAAAAAACGGCCGTTTTAAAAAATAAAAAAAGCATTGGTACATGTCCCCTGGGGCAGGACTGAGGTCCCCAAACACTTTTTAGGACAAAACTTGCAGATTAGCCTTTAAAATTCACAATTAAGATTTCCCCCATAGACTTATACAGGGAGTTCGGCGGCGGCTTTACTTATCAATCACATCGCGCTGCTGTGCAACGCCGGTTCATGCGCCTAATTAGGGCTTCATCCAGCGCACTAATTAAGGCATGTACCGGCGCAGCGCAGATTCATTAGTAAATCAGCCCCATTGTAACCAACTTCCTTTTTAGATCAAACTTCTGTGTGTAAATGCAAGAAATGTAACCACTTAAAGTCCAATACTTGTTTAAGTTAAAAAGCAATATTTTTTGCTAGAAAATTACTTGGACCCGCCAAACATTATATATATTTTAGCAGAGACAAAAATGGCAATTGTTGCAATATTTTATGTCACACTGCATTTGCCTACTTCAATGAATAATAAAAACCATAAAAACAAAACAGTAAAGTTAGCCCATTTTTTTATTTATTTTTTGGTTTTGTGAAATGTGAAAGATGATGTTATGCCGCACGAATTGTGAGAGAATCGTGATCTATCTTCTAAGAAAAAAAATTGCAGTTGTCGTTTTAGCCAGAATCGTGCAGCTCTATACCGTGCAACATAAAAAGTTGCAAAGACCACCATAGAGTAATTTTCTAGCAAAAAACAAATGATGATTTTTTTTCTCAGTCTGCTGCAGTGTGTCAGCTTGTATTTATAATGGCTGCTCTGTATGTAGCTTCTGACAGGCTGTACAAGCAGGCCCGTATCTCCGGAACCATGAATGATAGCCATCCCATATTTTGACCGGTTGTGGGGTAGGTCTTCAAATGACTATCCCTCAAATGTGGGGTTTCTGTGACCTCTGGTCATCGAGCTACAACCCCTGAAGTCGATCTAAAAAAAATGGGCCTATCTTGAGAAAGGGGCCTGGAGCTGCAGCTCCATCAGCCCCTCTGTTAATCCGGCCCTGGGAACAACCACAATTTGGGATTTTCTTTTACTTTCACTTGCAGAACAAGACAAATAGAGAGGGTGAATCTCCCTACCGTGGACAAATACAGTGATGAAAAATCTCTCCGATGATCTCCACTGAGCCGGCAGATGACAGGTCCCTCTCTGCTCACTGAGCGGGGAGGGGCTTGTCCAGCGTCGCTGTCTCTTATGGAGAGATCTGATGAAAACGGACAGCCAATCCATCATGGACGGATGGTGATGTATCGCCATCCGTCTGCTTTTAGCGGATTGGATTTCAACAGACATGTCTCCGCTGACATCCGACGCTCCATAGAGATGTATGGAGCGTCCATTCAGGTCCACCGACAAAACTGACAGGCAGACCTGAACAGTCCGACCGTGTGAAAGGGGCTTAATACAAAATGTTTGGACAATGTGTAATATGTTTTGTCTTTATTGCTTGTCATCGATGTACTTTCGCTAAATATTTGATCTCTAACTATTAAAGATAAAAACGTATCTTTTGATTTCCATCTGCACCCGCTGTACTGTTTTTAAACTGCCAAACAATAAAATAAAAAGTTGCTTTTGGCAACCCAGATCTGTGCTGCATAACATGCCCACAGAAGTCTCATTACATGTATGTGTGATTGGCTTTTCCAAAATGTCTGCACTGAGATAAAATACTAATGCCGACATAGTAGTCTTGTTTTGGTGGGACGCTCCCTAGAGCCTGTCCTTTCCTATGAGGATACAGACACTGCAAGAAATTATAAAAAAAAAAAAAAAGGCTCTTCCCTTTTTTGATCGTTAACAGGTTGGAAGCAATGCACCTTGGTATCTTTGCTGTAAGCTGTACTGTGTTATGTATGCAGTAGGGTTGTCCCGATACCGATACCAGTATTTGCGGGAGTACTTGTACTCGCGCAAATACCCCGATACCTAAATATAATACTTCCCCCCGCCGCTGCCGCCGCATCAAAAGCCGCCACATGGGTTAAACGGCGTGCAGGAACATCACAGCTTTTATTTGAATAGCTTTTATTTGAATAGCTGTAGTGTTCCCGCGGGTATAGACACTCCCCCTTGCTCGGGATTGGATGGGTGATCATGATCTGTCCAATCCCGAACAAGGGGGAGTGTCTATACGGGCGGGCAAAACAGCTATTCAAATGAATGCTGTGATTTTCTCCATGCGGCGGCGGCGGCTTTTGGCGGCAAAGGTATGGAGGAAATGGCTGTGAGGGACATGGCTAGAGGGACATGGCTGCATATGTGAGGGACATGGCTGGAGGGACATGGCTGCATATGTGAGGGACATGGCTAGGGGGACATGGCTGCATATGTGGGGGACATGGCTGCATTTGGGGACACATTTAAAAAAAGTATCGGTATTCGGTATCGGCGACTACTTAAAAAAAAAGTATCGGTACTTGTACTCGGTCCTAAAAAAGTGGTATCGGGACAACCCTAGTATGCAGGCACAATAGATACAGAGCAAGGAGAAGACTTTATATTGGCAATAAAGGGGAAATCCACTAAACCACTTTAAAGCACGTATGTTACATAGTTACATAGTTACATAGTCAGGTCGAAAAAAGACACAAGTCCATCCAGTTCAACCATAAAAATAAATAAAAATAAAACAAAGTAAAACACAGTACATCCTCCCATACACCCAACTCCATACCCACAGTTGATCCAGAGGAAGGCAAAAAACCCCAGCAGAGCGATGATCCAATTTGCTACCGGAGGGGAAAAAATTCCTTCCTGATCCCCCGAGAGGCAATCGGATTTACCCCGGATCAACTTTACCTACAAAACTTAGTACTCAGTTATATTATGTGCACTTAGGAAATAATCCAGGCCTCTCTTAAAGCAATCTACTGAGTTGGCCAGAACCACCTCTGGAGGGAGTCTGTTCCACATTTTCACAGCTCTTACTGTGAAGAAACCTTTCCGTATTTGGAGGTGAAATCTCTTTTCCTCCGGACGTAAAGAGTGCCCCCTTGTCCTCAGTGTTGACCTTAAAGTGAATAACTCAACACCAAGTTCACTATATGGACCTCTTATGTATTTGTACATGTTGATCATATCCCCCCTTATTCTCCTCTTCTCAAGAGTGAATAAATTAAGTTCCTCTAATCTTTCCTCATAGCTGAGCTCCTCCATGCCTCTTATCAGTTTGGTTGCCCTTCTCTGCACTTTCTCCAGTTCTCCGATATCCTTTTTGAGAACTGGTGCCCAAAACTAGACTGCATATTCCAGATGAGGTCTTACTAATGATTTGTACAGGGGCAAAATGATATCTCTATCTCTGGAGTCCATACCTCTCTTAATACAAGAAAGGACTTTGCTCGCTTTGGAAACCGCAGCTTGGCATTGCATGCCATTATTGAGCTTATGATCAACTAAAACCCCCAGATCCTTCTCCACTACAGATCCCCCCAGTTGTACTCCCCCTAGCATGTATGATGCATGCATATTATTGGCCCCCAAGTGCATAACTTTACATTTATCAACATTAAACCTCATCTGCCACTTAGTCGCCCAATTAGACAGAGCATTGAGGTCGGCTTGTAAATTGGAGACATCCTGCAAGGACGTTATTCCACTGCATAGCTTGGTGTCATCTGCAAAAACAGAAATGTTACTTTTGATCTCAGACCCAATATCATTTATAAATATATTGAAAAGTAAGGGACCCAACACTGAACCTTGGGGTACACCGCTGATAACCTTGGACCATTCAGAGTAAGAATCATTAACCACAACTCTCTGAATTCTGTCTTTCAGCCAGTTTTCTATCCATTTACAAACTGATATATCTAATCCTGTAGACCTTACCTTACACATGAGCCGTGTGTGGAGAACTGTATCGAACGCTTTTGCAAAATCCAAGTGTACCACGTCCACTGCCAACGCCTCTGTCCAGGGTTTTACTTACCTCTTCATAAAAGGAAATCAGGTTTGTCTGACAACTTCTGTCCTTCATGAATCCATGCTGTCTGCTGCTTAAATAGTTTGTTTCCAGCAAGAACTCATCCATGTGGTCTTTTATTAAACGTTCCAGTATCTTTCCAACTATAGAAGTTAAACTAACAGGTCTATAGTTACTAGGTAAAGACTTTGTTCCCTTTTTAAATATGGGCACCACATTGGCTTTATGCCAATCCAGTGGTACTATTCCTGTCATTAATGAGTCCCTAAATATTAGATACAGTGGCTTTGAAATTTCAGAGCTCAATTCTTTTAGGATCCGTGGGTGGATGCCATCTGGTCCAGGTGCTTTATCCACCTTTATTCTGTCTAAATATTTCTGGACCATATCACTTTTGAGCCATTGTGGATTTGGGGCTGTGTCACTCCCACCCCCTATATCGACATGAGCTCCCCCATTCTCCATTGTATACACAGAGCTGAAGAAAGCATTTAATAAATTTGCCTTCTCTATGTCCTCAGTCACCCACTCTAGATTATTTTGTAAAGGGCCTACATGCTCAGACTTGACCTTTTTACTATTAATATATTTAAATAATTTTTGGGGGTTTGTCCTACTATCTTTTGCAATCTGTCGTTCATTTTGAATTTTTGCATCCTTGATTTCCTTTTTACATATTCTATTATATTCTTTGTAACATTTAAACGACACTAGTGTTCCTTCATTTTTATATTTTTTAAAAGCTATTTTCTTATTGTTTATAGCTTTTTTAACTTTAACCGTGAGCCACATAGGTTTTATCTGTAGCCTTTTAAACTTATTGCCCATGGGAATATACTTTGTAGTGAGGTTCCAAAGAGTCTTTTTGAAGAATTCCCATTTCTGTTCTGTGTTCATCGGTGCCAATATTCCCTCCCAGTCCAAGCCCTGGAGAGCAGTCCTCATGCTTTGAAAATTTGCTCTCTTGAAATTAAGTGTTTTTATCTTTCCTGTATGTATTTCTTGCTTATAGTTTACATTAAACGAAATCATGTTATGATCACTGCTACCCAGGTGCTCCTTTATCTGAACATTAGTAATGAGCTCTGCATGGTTTGAGATTACCAGGTCCAACAGAGCATCATTCCTAGTTGGGGCCTCAATAAACTGGACCATAAAATTGTCCTGCAATAGGTTTTTAAATTTTTGTCCTTTAACTGTCCCAGAAATTCCATTATTCCAGTCAATTTCTGGGTAGTTAAAATCCCCCATTATTATCACCGTCCCTGCCCTTGCAGCCCTTTCCATCTGTGCAAGGAGCTGAGTCTCCACCTCCTCATTAACATTGGGTGGTCTATAACAAACTCCAATGATTAGCTTTGAACTACGCACATCTGTATGCAGTTCCACCCATAATGCTTCAACTTCATCACACTCTCCATCAACCAGGTCCTCTTTCACGCTTGCTTTGAGGTCACTTCTCACATAGAGACAGACCCCTCCACCTTTCCTTTTTACCCTGTCTTTCCGAAAGAGAGCATAGCCAGGAATATTAATAGCCCAGTCATGTGAGGATTCATTCATTCATACACCTCAGCCAGACAGCACAACCATCCTCTGAAATCCCATTGTAGCCAGTTTTCAGTCCATGTACTCACACCTATGGTTCATGCCAACGGACCTTATTTTGTACAGTAAACGTTTATGGGGAACTGTGTCAAATGCTTTTGGAAAATCCAGATACACCACATCTACAGGCCTTCCTTTATCTAGATGGCAACTCACCTCCTCAAAGAAGGTTAATAGATTGGATTGGCAAGAACAATTCTTCATGAATCCATGCCGATTACTGCTAATGATACTGTTCTCATTATGGAAATCCTGTATATAGTCCCTTATAATCCCCTCCAAGAGCTTCCAATCCCCTCCAATTTTTTATTATTGATGTTGGGCCAACTGGTCTGTAATTCACAGGGATATATTTTGGGCCCTTTTGTGCTAATTGTCTTTTCTACAATCAGCTGGTACCATTCCAGTCAGTAGACTGTCAGTAAAAATTAGGAAAAATGGTCTGACAATTACTTGACCAAGTTCCCCAAGTACCCTCGGGTGCAAGCCTTCTGGACCCGGTGATTTATTAATATTAAGTTTCCCAAGTCTAATTTTAATACTGTCCTCTGTTAACCATGAGATGTGTTATTAAGATAAACACTGCAGTTTTGGTTACTGAAGCCCCCCAATACACCTTGTGAATACTGAGAATAATACATTTAATACTGTCGCCATCTCCCCCTCCTTTGTAACCAGATGTCCTTCCTCATTTTTTATGGGGCCAACATGGTCTGCCCTCCCCTTTTTACATACTTAAAGAATTTCTTGGGATTCTTTTTGCTCTCCTCTGCTATGTGTCTTTTCATGTTCTATCTTAGCCGCCTTAATAGCACCCTTACATTTCTTGTTGCATTCCTTAGAACGTCTGAATGCTGATGATGATCCCTCAACCTCGTATTTTTTGAAGGCCTTCTTCTTAGCTTTTATATGCATTTTTACATTGGAGTTAAACCATTGCTCTTTAACATTTAGTACCGAATGGGATGCATTGTACCCTTATTTAATATGCTCTTAAAGTGGTAGTAAACTCTATACTACCACTTTCACTTACAGGTAAGCCTATAATAAGGCTTACCTGTAAGTATAAAGAATATCTCCTAAACCTGTACGGTTTAGGAAATATTCCCCCCGCAATGCGCCACTGATGGCAGCGGCACATGCACAGCGGTGATCCTTGGCGAAAGGACCGGCAGCCGCCGGAACTTGCCGAATTGAGGTCTCCCGTGCGCATGCGCGGGAGTGACGACATCGCCGCTCCAGCCAATCACAGCCCTGGAGCAGCGATACCCGGAAGACACGCCGGAGCAAGATGACATCTCGCTCGGCGTGGACCAGGTAAGTGCTCTTCACCTCGTTCCGAGGTAAGTATTTCATAATCAGCTAGTATGCGGTGCATACTAGCTGATTATGCCTTTTTCCTTTCAGGTGGGGGGGTAATGTTCAATAGCGGGTTAACAACCGCTTTAAAGCAAACCCATCTCTCCTCCGTGTTCTTTGTTCCTAAGATTTTATCCCAATTTATGGCTTCTAGCCAGGTTTGTAGTTTAGGTTCCATTGGTCAAGAACTTGGTAAGTCTGGTCTCATATTTAATATTCAAAGGTCATTTTTAGTGGCATGGAACCAGAGCACTAAAATAGGTCGTAAACCTTGAGGCACAAAGTAGGATTTACACTGCAGCAAACATTAGACATTTTTCAACTGAAGATGAACTGCGTAAATATTGTGTATGGTTCCGGAGCACTGGCACAGGGCACAAACCATGAGCAAGATTTACCCTGTAGCACAGAAAACAAAGTTTGCAGCTGAAGTTGAGCTGCAGAAAAATTGTGTGGCATCTATGTTACAGCACCGGAATATGCCATAAACTTTGAGACCCAAAGCCGAATTTACACTGCAGCACAATTTGGAAATGTTGCAGCTGAGGGTAAGCTGCTGAAAAATTATGTGGCAACTTTGCATTATTGAAGAACTGGAATAGACTAGAACAGGGGTGTCCAAACTTTTTTAAAAGAGGGCCAGATTTGATGAAGTGAACATGTGCGAGGGCCGACCACTTTGCCTGACATTCTTTGAACCAATAAAATTCGGTCTAAGTGTGTTCGTTCGAGCACTGATACACTGCCCAACAAGAATTCTCTTGCCTTTGTGGCTGTGTGAGTAAAGAGGTGAGCTCTGTGTGTTATTTGGATATACCATAAAAACGTTAATTTTAAATAAAGGTCTGTGAAGCAGATCCCCACTCCATCCCCATTCAATCACAGATCCCCACTCCATCACAGATCCCCAGTCCATCCCAGATGATGGACTGGGGATCTGTGATGGAGTGAGGATTTCCCAGTTCATCTCAGATCCCCAGTCCATCCCAGAACCCACTTCATTGACCACCCCCCCCCCCCCCCCCAATTACAGACTCCCTCCATCACAGTCCTCCCACGATATTAGAGTCAGACTGTCCCTTTCATCAATGCAGCATTTCCCCTTCCTCCCCACACTGCCCTACCTTAATCACACAAGCCAGGAAGCACGCATGGCAGGTCCAGACAAAGGGCGGGACTTTTCAAGTTAAAGGTGGGCGATTGGTTGCTGGGACCGCCCCACTGTCTAGCAACCAATCACCTGCTTTGTAACTTGAAAGGTCCCTCCTTTTGTTTGGACCTGCAGCATTCAAGGCTTGTGTGAATAAGGTGTGTGGGGAGGGGGAGTGATCCGATGATGTAAAGGAGAGACCTGCCGCGCCTCCCATGTAATTAATGATGTTAGCGGCGGGCAGGCGAGAGTCGGCAGAGGGGAGAGAACACTCACTATTTAGCGAGGTTGCGCTACTGGGTCTGAATTTGGCCTGCAATCCACCATTTAGTGATGCCCGATATATATCTTTTGTGGCTCCTGTGCTGGGAGTTTGTTGGGGGCCACAAAAGAGATATATGTCCAGACAACAAGGCAGGCCATTCAAAAGCGGAACGCGGGCCGGACTTTGGACATGACTAGACTAGAAGAAGTGGCAGGAGCTAATAATGGTGGCGGGTATCAATTTTGTTTTTTTGGGCCACATGACACACATTATATATAATTTGTTTCATTGCCCACAAAATCCCATTTTCCTGAGGTAAATCTACTTGTGGGTTCAGTCAGTGTTCGCCTGGACACCCAGTAGTCCATGATTGCTACTTGCAACTGGGCCTGGCCGCTGATGCTTTAAAAAAAAATAAAAATTGAAAAGCCGCTGCTCCCCTTCTTTTTAGGGATCATAGGATCAGAGGCATGTTGGTTATGAAAGAGGAACCTTCCACTATCAGGAAATGCAGCACAGAGGTTCATATGCAGTGCCTCTTCAACGTGCCACATTTTGGGCTCCTTCTGGGATGGTGGCAGGTGATTGACCATTTTACAATTGTATCAGGGATCTAATAGGGTGGCCATCCAATAGTGGTTCCTTTGAGCATAAAAGACCCCAATTGTCTGTGAGAGGAGAAACATTCCTATGCATGGGTGAGATAAGCAAGATCCCCAAAAGATGGGACACTATACAAGCACTGAGTGTTTGTTTTTAATTGTTATGAGGAAGATGTTATAGTAGTGGGGAATAAAAGGGGAAGACAGGAAAAGTAAGAGAAAAAAAAAAAGTTGGGGGGGGGAGGTTTTGTAGCTGTGCCAATCAGAGGAAGCTTTGTATTTGATAGAAAACAAAGCTGCCTATGAACAGCTGAGTGCTGCTCAGCCAACGCTATTTTGCTCCGGGTGTGAGACAGGAAGGTCTTGCCCCACACCCAGAATACAGTGTTGTATACTGTTTGTAGCTGAGGCTACATAGTTTATACAGTTCACCCAGCAGCCACACTTTGACAAAGGAAATAGTTTGGGCCACATTGAAAAGTGACATTTGAAGTGAAAGTAAACTTATACCTTTGCCTTTAACACCAATAGAACTCCAAAGGTGCAGGGAAGGTGCTTTGAAGTCAATATCTGCAGTGATGACAACAACTATCAGTACATTCTGGTTAGTTTAACATGATGTTAAAGAGGAACTGCAGTCTGCTTACATAATTAGTAATACAAAACATGTTTGCCATTCTGAATCACTTTGCATATTATTTTATATATACTGTGATTCTGTACTTGCCAAATATGCTGCAGAAATCCCCCTGCATGAAGTCTGGCTACAGCCATTTTATCTGTGGGCAGCTGAAGCTTCTGTCTGTTCACTTCCTGGATTTACAGACACACACCTCCAGCACTGCAGCTTTCATTGGCCCTCTTATGACTCACCCCCTCCCTTATAGGCACACAAATGAGAGAGAGAACTGCACATGATGTCATAAGCCTAGGCTTTTTTTTTTTTACCAGACAACAGGAAGTAAGCTGTATTAGGTATTTACTGGCAAAAAAAAAAATGGTTTTACTATGCAAGGGCAGAAGATTTAATAGATGGAAAGTTAAAAAAAAAATACTGAAGTTCCACTTTAATATCTAAAGGTTTGGTTTAATCTTCAGATCACATGACATACAGTGATGGGCATGTCAGAAGAACAGAAATTTATAGAGACCATAATAGGCAATGTTGATTTGTAAAAGATACAGCAGTATAAGGGGGAATCCAGAGTTGGACCATTTCACAACCCATATCTGCACTTGGCGTCACAAAACACACACTGTGAAAATCAGATGGACTTATATTTGAGAATATAATATACCCCTAACAAAGAGGCATTTTACGCTGGGAAGGTACTTTTAAGGATACAAAATGAATGAAAAGAAGAATCATGATTAAGGTTGCAACCGTTTACCGTTCCATTGCTGTCATGAAAATCCACGGCACGTGTGGAAAGCAAGTGGTAAATATTCATTGTATGCACAACCAGCAGGAGGTATCTCCATTGTTGCTACCACAGAAATGAGTCTCTAGACATTATGCAAAGTCTGTTCTTGTATAGTAGTAAGTGCTTAGCCATACATCTTAATGTGGAGCTGTAATTAACACACAGAGTCTAATTTGGCATGATCTTCAGTCCCTTGTCTGCTTGTAGAGTGATCCCAAGGCCGTCTGTTTTCTGCAAATCCAAACATCTTCCTTAAAGCTACCCGAGCTGCCTCCTCTTCTGCAGCAAAAATGGTCTCTCCTGGTCCTTCTGCAATCAGCTGCTTATTGCTGGGGAATGGAATGTAAAATAGTCTGACATTAACACATGGGCTAAAGCTGTACCATGTAATGTTCACTAGGATGTCATAAATGTAAATTAATTATATGAATCAACAGATATCTCTCTAAAAGTACATGATTCTGTTCTCAGATTTCAGTGCCTAGCAAAAATATAGGAATGTATACATTTGTATAGAGCTCATACATAAGGCACCATTTACATTGTCCCTTAAAGCTCATCAAAATGAATGCAGTTCCTCCAGCCAGCTTTTGCATCACTAAACCAGAACATAAGAACCAGTGGAAGAAACCACTACATGCTACACCTACAACGATTGAATACTTTCAGCAGCCGGGAAATGGAGAAGTGGCAGCAATTGTAAGACACAGGCCACAAGAATTGTTTTTTAAAGTTCTAAGTTCACCTTTAGTAACACGTTACACCCATATTTAGAGTGCATCATATAGCTATGACCTCCCCCTCATCCCCCAAATGTGAAAGCAGGAGGGGGTTCTTCTCAGCCAGTGTCACATTTAAAAATGGCATGGCTACTAGGGGGGGGGGGGGGGGCTTCATCCGCATTCCCACATCATTCATTCACAGCAGTTTGTGAAGGAATGAAATACAAGTCCCATCTGCCACATTGGCAGATGGACTTGTAGTTCTCAATGGACTATGAGAATGCCGATCGGCGCCCTCTTAGTCCACTGACATTGCAGCTCTGAAACTGACAGCAAGCTGTACAAAGGTGCCTGCAGGAGCCTGACATTGCACCTACAATCCACTGATGTGCCTTTTAATTTAGCCTTTAAGTTGAGATTGTTTAAAACCCATCATTGCTGACCGTCTCCACTAAGGCCACACGCTCAAATTGTTCTGCTGGCCACTGTCATTGTGATTCAGAGTGAAAATCCATTTTGAGTTGCCATCAGAACAGGAGTAGAGGTGAAACCTTTCAATGGGGACACTTGTTCCAGTGACAGCTGTCTAAGAGGGGGATATGCCTCACAATGGAGAGTTTTTCTCTCACTTTTTGTTGTACCTACAAGGAGACCTGCTCTGTCTGTTGTACACCATAAGCTATGCAAGTTCATCGTGTCATGATTTCTACTATATGGGAGAGTGTTTATGGGCATGTCTATACATTGTCGTCTACTTGTATGCATACTCATACTTTTGTACCCTAGCGAGCGTCTTGATTTGTTATCCAAGGGCAATCCCCTGAGAAAAACCCATCAAGGTCGAAATGCGTCAGTAAATCTTGGGATCTCATAATCTGGAATATGGCTATAGGTTGTATGAAATTTTTGCCAATAATGTTTACATTCACTTCCCCTTACAATGGTGTTTAGAGGGGTTATTTTAATATTTTTTAATAAAATACGTGTCTTTTATGCTATATAAAACTTGTTACATTTTCTCTTGGTATCACAAAGCCCCAGTGTTCTCTTTTCCCAATTTCCCTATCAAAAACAGGCACACAGTTTATATGTGTGACTGTAATGGTCAACATAATTACTTGATCATGAACAATTAAGAAGTACAGGGGAAAGCATGCAAAATTGCAGAAAGTCTCTGCATTGGATACTTTATGTGGCCTTTCTTGGGTCTCAGTGGGTCCTTTGTGCTCTAGATTGTCACTCAAACAAAAGAAAGAAACAGATTTCTTGGAATTACTCATAAGAGGGTAAAAATGTTTTAGACTATATCCTGCTGTCAACATTTGGTTAATATCAGTATTATAGAATGGCATCTTCTGGTGTGCAGACACAATTTCAACCCCTATATATGTCTAATGAAAGGTTGTAATTGTATGTGTACTAACCAACCTATTGAAGACACTAGAGCTTCTAGAGTTTGTAATATTTTGGTTGAAGGTAAAGTTGTCCCGATACCACTTTTTTAGGACCATGTAACAAGATGTCAGCTGCTGGCTTACTGTGGCCAAGTGCAGGGTGTGCCAAGATGATGGTGACCGCTCCGCCGACTGAGGCTTCCCGCCCACTCCGCCTACTGACACCAGACCCGCCCACTGAATCCGTTCGCCCAATTTGCCAACTGATGCTGCCCACCTTCCCTGCCGACCACGTATCGGGTCAGGCATCGGGAGCATTTGTGCGAGTCAAAGTACTCGCATAAATGCTCGGTATCGGTCCCGATACGGATACTATTATCGGAACAACACAAGTTGAAGGTCTGCATATGTGTTACACCAGTACATCTCCAAAGTGTTCCTCTACAACTGGTCTTATAAAGGTAGAGAAGAACCAGGCAATAAACATTCATTTACTGAACTGTGTTCCAGTGCCATGCACATAATCTACATGACTTAATAATACAGCGGATAGATAATACTAACCAATAGAGACCCACAAAATACACAGGCAGCACAGTGCTGGCTCCAGATTGCTTTGTAAGCCTGGGTTCAGGAGGTGGTACATTTCGCTTTGATAGTTGTTCAACCAACAAAGACATAGGATCCATAACAGACCAAATATCAAACAGATCCTTGCCAATCAGTTCAGAGATGAGGAAATCCTAAATAAATAAAAAACTATTATTAGCAGTTATTCTCAATTTAAAGACAGATCTTGCAATGGAATCTTAAAAGTGACATACCTGGATAAATATTCCGGCTGCATGGGCACCAGAGCTCTGCAGCAGGGCTCCAATGACTCCATAGAAGGTATTTTGTAGGGTCTCTGGAGACACAGGACATTCAGAGCTCAATGTTAGGTCCTCAACACCAAGATGTTTAGCGATGTGACACAAAACCTGCTGGCAGGTGAGGTAGTCAACTAAAGCTTTCACTCCAACAGTGGGAAGGTTAGGAAATAACTGCTGTATTGTACTTGTAAGATAAGACACAGTGAAGTCCAAACCATGTTGTGCAAGCTCTCTGTTGTCTTGTAGATTCAAGCTTGCAGTTTCATTGTCCAAGCCAAGCTCACTACGTTCTTTCTCTTCTTTTACCACATAGGAATGGTTCACAAATGCAGTTTTTAGTAGATCAGTGGAAAAGGATTCATTTAGACGTTTGGAAAAAGCCACAATTTCTGCATGATAGTCAAAGTGTGGCTGCTGGTACCTGGGGAGATACAAGAGGCAAGCAAATATGGAATGGATCTGTTACACACCCACCTATCATTCATTTATGTTTCATTAGCTGTTTTACTACACAAGTCACCAACTACTAATGAAGGTGCTTACTCCAAATATAAGCATATTTTATATCTCAGATCTTGATTCGGATAGCTGATCATTTTCTTTTAACTGTGAAAACGCATTTTTCATCCCTATTGATTTTATAGATGCTTTACTTAATTACTGGGGGAGCGCCATGAGTACAGAACACCTTCAACAGGAATGAATAGGGCAGAGTGTTCTCTAGGCAGAGGTAGTGCTGGGGTAAGACCACACATTAACCACTTAAGACCCGGACCAAAATGCTGCTAAAGGACCTTGCCCCTTTTTGCGATTCGGCACTGCGTCGTTTTAACTGACAATTGCGCTGTCGTGCGACGTGGCTCCCAAACAAAATTGGTGTCCTTTTTTCCCCACAAATAGAGCTTTCTTCTGGTGGTATTTGATCACCTCTGTGGTTTTTATTTTTTGCGCTATAAACAAAAGTAGAGCGACAATTTTGAAAAAAATGCAATATTTTTTACTTTTTGCTATAATAAATATCCCCCCAAAATATATATAAAAACATGTTTTCCCTCAGTTTAGGCCGATATGTATTCTACCTATTTTTGGTAAAAAAAAAAAAAATAAAAAAAAAAAAAAATCGCAATAAGCGTTTATCGGTTGGTTTTCGCAAAATTTATAGCGTTTACAAATTAAAGGGATAGTTTTATTGCATTTTTATTAATTCTTTTTTTACTAATGGCGGCGATCAGCGATTTTTTTCGTGACTGCGACATTATGGCGGACACTTCGGACAATTTTGACACATTTTTGGGACAATTGTCATTTTCACAGCAAAAAATGCATTTAAATTGCAGTTTACTGTGAAAATGACAGTTGCAGTTTGGGAGTTAACCACAAAGGGGGAGCTGTAGGGGTTATGTGTTCCCTGTGTGTGTTTACAACTGTAGGGGGGTGTGGCTGTAGGTGTGATGTCATCGATCGCGTCCCCCCTATAAAAGGGATGATGCGATCGATGCTGCCGCCATAGTGAAGCACAGGGAAGCCGTGTTTACACATGGCTCTCCCCGTTCTTCAGCTCCGGGGACCGATCGCCGCACTCCAGCGGCGATCGGGTCCGCGAGTCCCGGAGCTTCGGACCGGGTCACGGGAGCGCGCCCATGACCCACGGCTGGGTACTAGTACCGACGTAAATATACGTGGATGTGCCCAGCCGTGCCATTCTGCCGACGTATATGTGCAGGAGGCGGTCCTTAAAGGGGTAGTTCCCCCAAAAAACTTTTTTTTAACATTTATTCAGGCTCGTTATGTCAAGGGGAATCAGTTTTTTTTTTTTTAGAAATGAAGCCGTACTTACCGTTTTACAGATGCATCGTCTCCGACGCTTCCGGGTATGGGCTCCGGGTCTAGGCGTGCCTATTTGATTGACAGGCTTCCGACGGTCGCATACATCGCGTCACGATTTTCCGAAAGTAGCCGAACGACGGTGCGCAGGCGCAGTATAGAGCCGCACCGTCGCTCGGCTTCTTTCGGCTACTCGTGACGCGATGTATGCGACCGTCGGAAGCCTGTCAATCAAATAGGCACGCCCAGACCAGACGATCATACCCGGAAGCGACGGAGACGATGCATCTGTAAAACGGTAAGTACGGCTTCATTTCTAAAAAAAAAAAAAAATGATTCCCCTTGACATAACGAGCCTGAATAAATGTTAAAAAAAGTTTTTTGGGGGAATTACCCCTTTAAGAAGTTAAAGAGTTCAGAAATAGGTATTCAGGTGTGCAGGCTACACTGAAGGGGGTACACCAAAACTTTTAAGTTCAACTTTTCCTCCAAAAAATTAAAAGGTGAACTGTGTGGTCCCTGTTGCACTTATTAGCTGCCACTGATGACTCGACCGGTTCAGTAGTGCAGAGATTTGAATTCCCCTGGTTTTCTTCCCCTTATTTCCTTAGGGTTTCTCGGATGGATCAGAGACATTCGAATTGGTCAAAGTGGTGTGACAAATCAGAATCACTCTGATCTGTTCCGGCAGCCCTAAAGAAAAAAGGGGAAGGACAGCAAGGCTTTCAAATCCCTGCACAGCTGCACTTGAAGGAAGAGGTGGACCGCATCGGTAGGGGACTGCCAAGAGGTGACAAGGGACTGCTCTGTCCAATATTACTGCACACAGTAGACAAGCAGTACATTTTTTTTTTTTTAAGACAAAAAATTCCTTTAAATATCACTGTAAAACAGGGTCTCCAATTGGTGGCCCTCCAGCTATTGCAAAACTGCAAGTCCCATCATGACTTTGCCTGTGGGAGTCATGCTTTTTAACAGTCAGCCTTGCGATGCCTCATGAGACTTGTAGTTTTGCAACAGCTAGAGGGCCACCAGTTTGAGACCCCTGCTGTAAAGTGTCACAAAATGCCACTTGTTTCAACTCCATTGCCCTGAGTGCCTGGTGACATGCGGTGAGTAATGCTGTGTAATAATGCCAGTATTCTGCATTATTAGGCTAGAGTTACACCCTACCACTGGGGGGCACTGCGGTAAGACATGTAATAACCCCTGCAATAATGGACCTGCACCTCTTCTGGCAGTACACAGTAGTCCGTTACCATGCACTATAGTGCCATTGAGAATGAAGGACAATTAATGGCACCAACACAAGTAATGTGCATTGTCACACACTCCCAAGATGCAATAAAGTGACTGGAACCTGATGCAGAGCACACACCTCCATACATGTACACAGGGCTCATAGAGATCAATCAGTGTCCTTGTCCTGTGATCTATACAGGACCCCAGCCTAGGAAGGAATAACAATCCCGGGCACAATGCTGCTTCCTGACGACCTTGTGAAGGTCTATGTCCTGAGCCTCCAGTGTCTGGTATTATACAGATTCCGGGGTGTACGGTGCATCATGTCCCCTATGGAGGAGAAGGGCAGTCAGCTCTCACCTCGGCACCGGCTTCGGGGGCTCCTCCAGCCGCTTCTTCCTCTCCAGCATCATAAGATAAGGCCGGAGCCATCGCTTCACCCCCCTCACCTGGGTGTACCGGGGCCCCAGCACCGCCACACACCGCACACAGGACAGCAAAGAGGACATTTCAATGTGTGATGACAGGGGGAGCGGAACGGGGTATGCACACTTCCTCCCTGAACATCGACTTCCGCCCAGAGCCGGACCACATCCGTTCCGCCTCTACAGGGTTCCTAGTGTGCAGAGCCTCTGGCTAAGCCGGGCACTCTAACAGCTGCTGGCTGCTTTGTTGAGTTTTGTTAGAAGGTTCAAAATACAATAGAAATATGCTGAGGAGGGAGACATTGCTGACCTGAAGGAAATCCTGGTTATCTTCTGGTCATGCCAATCCTCTGACACCAAGGTCCCCTTGAGGAGACCCTGGCTATTATTTCCAGCGCAGTCCCAACGCATAGACTTCATTCACATACTGCGGCATATGCCCGTGTGGCCATGTTTACCCTCATGAGGAGTACAGGTAGGGTTACCACCTTATCCCTTTAAAACTGAACACCTATTAATTACACAGGTTCTGTGGCTAATTTAATGCAAATAAGGCACTACTTTAATTTAATTACAGCCTTAGGCTGGGTTCACAATATACTACACGACAGCAGTACAACTTTCATCCTACTTTGCTCTGCGACATCTGTCCTACATTCATCCTACATTCATCCTACATTGGTCCTACATTCATCCTACATTGGTCCTACATTCATCCTACATTGGTCCTACATTCATCCTACATTGGTCCTACATCCATCCTACATTGGTCCTACATCCATCCTACATTCATCCTACATTGGTCCTACATCCATCCTACATTCATCCTACATTGGTCCTACATTCATCCTACATTGGTCCTACATCCATCCTACATTCATCCTACATCCATCCTACATTCATCCTACATTGGTCCTACATCCATCCTACATTCATCCTACATCCATCCTACATTCATCCTACATTGGTCCTACATCCATCCTACATTCATCCTACATTGGTCCTACATCCATCCTACATTCATCCTACATCCATCCTACATTCATCCTACATTGGTCCTACATTCATCCTACATCCATCCTACATTCATCCTACATTGGTCCTACATTCATCCTACATTCATCCTACATTGGTCCTACATCCATCCGACTTTCATCCTACATTGGTCCTACATCCATCCTACATTCATCCTACATTGGTCCTACATTCATCCTACATTGGTCCTACATTGGTCCTACATTGGTCCTACATCCATCCGACTTTCATGAACAGGATACTACTTTGAACCGACTTTGTGATAGTCTGACTTGTTTTTGACCAATCAAAACAGTCCCAGAGTGAGATAAATTCCTTTTACTGCTGCTGTAATCACATATCGGATGTCTGATAAGGACAAGGCTCCTACTTTGGTCCGACTTCAATGATATTCAATGGGCTGAAGTAGGATGAATGTCGGAGCAAAGTAGTACAGGGAGTAGATTCAAAGTCGGACCGACTTGTGTCGGATCAGTTAAGACGGCTCTCATAGGGAAACATTGATTTTCACACGTCATGCTACATGAGCTCCCAATGTAGGAGCGTTGTCGGAACAAGTGTGAACCCAGTCTTAATCTGCCACAGAACCTGTGTAATTAATAGATGTTCAGTTTTAAAGTGATGAGGTGGCAACCCTAAGTACAGGTGTTCTCTCCATCATAGGGTGGACACCTGTCCGGGACTCAGCCAGACAGTCCGGGTTTTGAATCATGTCCAGGTTCCAGTCCACCTGAAACCGCAGGAATGTGTCTCGGAACAGGGCTTGAGAGGAGGGTGAGGGGACACTATGTGCGTCACATTATGTTTCTCTTTAGAGTACCCAAGGTGTCCCAGGTCTGTTCCAATCCTATACTGTATACTAAAACAGAAAAAAGATAGTGTGCACCTCTAAAGGGTTTGGGTTTGACTTGAAGAAAAAGTGGCAACCCTAAGGCAGTCCCATTAGACCACATTCACACCTTTACGATGCGTCATTTTTTTAAACTTTTTTGTTGCGTGACAGCATAGGGCAACCTATTCACTTGAATGGGTTGCCCTATGAGAGCTGAAGCAACTCATGCACCTTTTTTTTAGCACTGAGCCAAGTGAGGTTTTCATTGCGCAACAAAGGGCAGGACTGCTACCTACGCTTGGGGTACCATTAAGAAATAATGGCTCTGCAAGCATAATGCATGTTTCTGTAAACATGAGCAGAAAGGTGCGTTCTGCTCGCGCTCATAGAACACTTAGGTGTAAAAGCGGTCTAAGGGCTGTCTTGCGTGTTCAGCTTTTGACAGCCCATTCATTTCAATAGGCTGCCAAATGTCCCGGAATGCAGAAAACGTAGTGCTAGCACTTTTGCGGATTGCCCTACACCAAACTGTATTGGTACTGCAGTACCATGCAATTTGATTGTCACAAATGTGCTGCATTTGTGAGATACATATGAGGTGCCTTTAACTATTACTTAAGGGTGGCCAGACATCCCCGGTTTCCGGCGACAGTCCCCAGATTGAGGACACTGTCCCCAGACTAAGTCTGCCCTGGTTTTGTTCCCGGATTGGATTTGAACAGGGGCCCGAGCAATTTCAAAGACAGTCAGGGCAGAATATGAAAAAAATCTGAATTACACATGCCCGCTCCTACTAGCTTAGGGAGCTGTATATTTTTTTCATTATCTGTGCCCCTTAACCACTTGCTGCCGGCCGTACAACTTTGTACGGCCGCAGTGTGCATCCCAGTTGCCGGGAGGCTGTCTATATAAGGCCTCCAGCAGCAGCGTGCGTGCCCACCGCATCACTGAGATGCCGATCTGCGTGCCTGGCAGCCGCGATGTCCGCCAACCACCTGCGATCGGTGGTTACACAGACAAGGAAGTGGATCTGTGCATGTGTAAACACACAGATCCACGTCCTGTCAGGGAGAGAGGAGACCAATGCTGTGTCCCTTGTACATAGGGACACAGATCGGTCACCTCCCCCACAGTTAGAAACACTATGCAGGTTACGCATTTAACCCCTTCCTCGCCCCCTAGTGTTAACCTCTTCCCTGCCAGTCACATTTATACAGTAATTAGTGCAAATTTATAGCACTGATCGCAGTATAAATGTGAATGGTGCAAAAAATGTGTCAAAAGTGTCCGATGTGTCCGCCATAATGTCGCAGTCCCAATAAAAATCGCAGATCGCCGCCATTACTAGTAAAAAAAAAAAAAACTCTGTCCCCTATTTTGTAGGCACTATAACTTTTGCGCAAACCAAACCAGTCGCTTACTGCTTTTTTTTTTTTTTTTTTACCAAAAATATGTAGAAGAATACGTATCGGCCTAGACTGAGAGAAAAAAAACGTTTTTTTTTTTTTTTTTTTTAAATTGGGCAGAAAATAAAAACCGGAGAGGTGATAAAAAATCCACCAAAATAAAGCTCTACTTGTGGGGAAAAAAAGGACGTGAATTTTGTTTGGGAGCCACGTCGCACGACTGCGCAATTGTCAGTTAAAGCGTCGCAGTGCCAGAAGCTGAAATTTTCTGTTGCATGCCCATTAAGCTCCACTCACATGTTCTTCTGCCTTGGCTCAAGTCCCGCCCAGCCGCCTGCCTGCTTATCTCCTTGCCTTCCTTGGCGGAGTGATCTTCCTCCACTCCCCACCCAGTGGTAGCTGGGGCCCAGAGAGTAAGACTTGATAGGCTGCGAGGCGGGCGGCGACAGGCAGTGAGTCGCTGATTGCCGCCATTACTAGTAAAAAAATAAAATAAAATATGTCCCTGGATTTCATTTAAAAAATATCTGGCCGCCTTATATTACTTGGCACTCATCACATCAGCTGAACTCGCACGATTTCACGACTCCCGCTGGCAGTCCCGATTTTGACCGAGATTATAGAGACATCTGTGCAGGTTTCTGCACAGATGTCAATGGAAATCGCAAAAAGTAGTACAGGAACTACTTTTTGAAATCGGTGCGGCGTCGCACCGATTAGGATGGTGCCATTGCCGACAAATGCTGCCGATTTAAGATGCGATTTGACATCTCAAATCGTACCAGTGTGAACCAGGGCTTAGTGAGTAATTCTCCTTTGCCAAGATAATCCATCCACCTCACAATTGTGGCATATCAAGATGCTGATTAGACAACATGATTATTGCACAGGTGTGCCTTAGGCTGGCCACAATAAAAGGTCACTCTAAAATATGCAATTTTATCACACAGCAAAATGCCACAAATGTCCCAAGTTTTGAGGGATCGTGCAATTGGCATGCTGACTGCAGGAATGTCCACCAGAGCTGTTGCCCTTGAACTGAATGTTTATTTCTCTACCATAAGCCATCTCCAAAGGCGTTTCAGAGAATCTGGCAGTACATCCACGGGTAACCACACCAGCCCAGGACCTCCACATCCAGTATCTTCACCTTCAAGATCGTCTGTGACCAGCCACGCGAACAGCTGCTGCCACAATCAGTTTGTATAACCAAATAATTTCTGCACAAACTGTCAGAAACCGTCTCAGTGAAGCTGGTCGTCCTGATTGGGGTCTCGACCTGACTGCAGTTTGTCGTCGTAACCGACTTGAGAGGGGAAATGCTCACATTCGATGGTGTCTAGCACTTTGGAGAGGTGTTCTCTTCTCAGATAAATCCCGGTTTTCACTGTACAGGGTGGATGGCAGACAGCATGTATGGCGTTGTGTGGGTGAGTGGTTTGCTAATATCAACATTGTGGAATGAGTGACACATTGTGGCGGTGGGGTTATGGTATGGGCAGGCGTATGCTATTGACAACGAACACAGAAGACAAGAATTTTATTAATGCCATTTTCTGGTGATTCTGAGGCCCATTGTGCCATTCATCCACGACCATCACCTCATGTTGCAAGAATCCGTACACAATTCCTGAAAGCTCAGAACATCCCAGTTCTTGCATGGCCAACATACTCACCGTACATGTCACCCATTGAGTATGTTTGGATCGGTATATACGACAGCGTGTTCCAGTTCCTGCCAATATCCAGCAACTTCGCACACAGCCATTGAAGCGGAATGGACCAATATTACACAGGCCACCATCAACAACCTGATCAACTCTATGCAAAGGAGGTGTGCTGCACTATGTGAGGCAAATGGTGGTCATACCAGATACTGACTGTTTTTCAGAACCCCAGACCCCTCCATACAGTAAAATTTTACATTGCAGTGGCGGTGTCGGCGCTGCTATTTTTAGCGGTGCTTTTCCGCCAATTTAGCATCACTATTCAGCTGCTAGCGGGGTAGTTTAACCCCCGCTAGCGGCCAAGAAAGGGTTAAAAACCACTGCAAAGCGCAGAGGCGCATTGCCGGTCGGTATAGCTACGGTGTCCCATTGATTTCAATGGGCAGGAGCGGTGTACATACAGCTCCAAAGATGTGGCTAGCGTGACTTTTTTTATCGTCCAGCTAGCGCACCGCTCCAGTGTGAAAGCCATCAGGGCTTTCACACTGGAGAGACACAGCAGCGGCTGTTTAGGGTCGGTTTGCAGGCCCTATTTGCATTTTTGTAGAGAAATAGGCCCTTTGTGTACATAGAAAAAGTCATAGATCTTTGCTTTCAGCTCATGATAAATAAATAATAAATAATTTTGCTCAGTGTATATACATTGGATGGGTATTAAACTGTGTTGCATATTTATAACTGTAATTATTCAGAAGAAATTGCTTCTTCTTTTTTTTTCACCGTGTCCTTTTTTAGACTGAATCCTGAGTCGGAGGGTCTGCCTTCATTATAACTGCATTAGCAAATCTCAATGTTCTAATGAGAAAAAGCTGCAGGGTCTGTATCCCTTTAGAAGTAGGAAAGCCGGTTGCAGACAGGAATGGGAAAATCATTTTTGATCACAATAAATTACATGATGGCTTGTGTAGAGATTCAAAGTCTTTAAGTTTCCATACATGTAAGGAGGGTTGTCCCGATACCGATACTAGTATCGGTATCGGGACCGATGCCGAGTATTTGAATGAATGAATGAATGAATGAAAAACTTATATAGCGCGGCACATGCGAACTGAATTGCCTCTGGGTGCTTGTTGTTCCTGTCTCCTTTGATATCAAAAGAGATGAGTCTTGATCTTTCTCCTGAAGGCTAAGTGATTCTCCTCCAACCGCATGCTGGTTGGTAAAGCGTTCCATAGTCTGGGACCTTGGACAGCGAATCTTCTTTCTCCTTTGGACTTGTAGTTGGCTTTCGGGATCTGTAGTAGGTTTTGATTGGTGGATCGCAGAACGCGGTTGGGGTTGTGAGCTTTTATTTTTTCGCATAGATATTGGAGAGCATTCCCATGGACACATCTATGCGTTAGACAGAGTGCTTTAAAAGCAATCCTGTCATTAACTGGTAGCCAGTGAAGGGCTCTCAGTGAAGATGAGATGGATTCCCAGGGTGTTTTCCCTGTCACAAGTCTGGCCGCCGTGTTCTGAACGACTTGCAGACGAGTGATTTGGTATTTGGGGAGTCCGAGGTAAAGGGCATTTGCATAATCCAGTCTGGAGTTAACAATTGCTCCCACCACGACTGCTAAATCTTCTTTGGGGATGAAAGGTGTAAGTCTGCGTAGTAGGCGCAACAGATGGTGGAATCCGCTGACTACTGACCCTATTTGTGCGTCCATTGTCATGTAGGAGTCAAAAATGACCCTGAGACTTTTGACTTTGGCGCTAGGGGTAATGATTTTGCCCAAAATGGGTGGGGGTGTCCAGGTTGTTGCAGGTTGATTCCTTTGCTTTGCGTGAAACAGGAGAAGTTCTGTTTTCGCTCCGTTGAGTTTAAGATAACTCTTTGTCATCCAGTCCTCTATCAAAGAGAGGCATGTCTCTAGATTGAGGCGGTGATCCTTTTTATTGCAAATGCGGAAATACAGTTGCGTGTCGTCTGCGTATGAGTGATAGAGCAGTTTTTGGCTGCTGATAATCTCAAAAAGAGGACGAAGATAGATGTTAAACAGCACTGGTGACAGAGGCGATCCTTGAGGGACTCCGCATGTTACTGTGCGTTTCTCAGATGTGAAGGGTCCTAACTTCACTGTTTGAGATCGGTTTTCCAGAAAAGAGGAGAACCAAGATAAATCGCCTTCTGCGACTCTGGCTACTTCAGCTAGCCGTGTCAATAAAAGTTTGTGGTCTACAGTGTTGAAAGCCGCGCTTAGGTCCAACAGAACCAGAAGACAAGATTCTCCTTCGTCTGCGGCCTCGAGAGTGTCGTCCCATATTTTGAGCAATGCGGTTTCTGTCCCGTGTCCTGGACGGAAACCCGATAGAAATGGATCAAGTAGCTTGTGGGTATCTAGATTCTGTTGCAGCTGTTGTACCACTACTTTTTCCATTACCTTTGAAAGTACATTTAAGGCTGTTATGGGACGGCGGTGTAGTGGATCCTTGGGATCTAGGGTGGGTTTCTTCAGGATGGGTTGGATTATGCCCTCTTTCAACTGTGAGGCCACTATGCCCTCCTTGAAGGACTGGTTGATAAGCTGCGTGATGGGGGGGCGCCAAAATGTCGGCGCATTCCTTCAGCAGTTTAGTGGGGATGATATCATTAGGTGCTGTGCCATTACGCAAAGCCCCAATGATTTCATTAGTGGCATCGATGGAGATGGGTTCAAGGGTAAACATACCTGATAGAGGTGAATTACTGTGGGTGTTGTGTGAAAGGTTGCGGGGGGGGCTAAGGGGGGAATTGTTCTGCTGAATGCTTTCACGGATTCCCTCGATTTTATTAATGAAGTAATCCGACAAATCATTGCAAAATTCTTGTGAGTCCGAATTGGGGGCTTCAAGACATCCTGGTTTCATGGTCTGAGTGACCATCTTGAAGAGTTCGTGAGGGCGGTTTAAGGCGCTATTGATAGCCTCAGAAAAATAATTTTTCTTGGCTTGGAAGATTTCTTTGTGGTATTTTCTTGTTGTTGCTTTGTAGATGGAGAGGTTTGCCTCTGAAGAACTTATTTTCCAGGCGGCTTCCGCCCTTCTACGTTCTTGCTTCAGTAACGACAGCTGGTTGTTAAACCAGCTACAGTTGTTTCTCCGGATGTGAGTTTTACGCTTCGGCGCTACTAAGTCGGCTGACTGTAATAGGGCTGAGTTTATGGCATCCAGTGTTTCTACGGCCGTTTGATGCGGCTGGATTGTTTTTATTTTTTCCCTTAAAGTGGTTTTGAAATTCCGAATGGAGCTTCTTCTGACATCTAGTCCAGTGTGTAGTCACTGGTCTAGATGTTTTTGCTAAGGGGGGGATTTTGGAAATAATGAATTTAATTGCATGGTGATCAGTCCATGACAATGGTTAATTTTCCAAAATTTTTATTTCCAGATCTTGTCTGAAAATAAGATCGAGTGTGTGGCCTGAAGCATGTGTGGGTCCACATACTAGTTGCTGTAGCCCTAAACCTTCCAGGTGGTCAATACAGGCGTCGGCAACGGGGTCTTGTGCGGAGTTGGCCCAGAGATTGAAGTCCCTGAGCAGCAAAACATGTTTGCTGTTGAGGGTGTAAGTGGAGACGAACTCCGTCAATGATGATAGCAGCTGTGATTTTGGGCCGGGTGGCCTATAGCAGAGAAGAATGTGGACGGTCTCCTTGGAATTTGTTTGCAATTGCAGAGTAAGGGTTTCCATGAATGGAAGAGGGTTTTGAAGGACTGGTTTAGTGATCGCAAGATGAGTCTTGTGGATCACCGCCAGTCCTCCTCTTCTTTGCCCTATTCTGTTTTCCGTTATGATACGGTAGTTTTCTGGCACTAGTTCTCCTAGAATGGTGTTACAGTCGGCTGTAAGCCAGCTCTCTGTAATAAAGAGGCAATCTAGATCGCATTGTAAAATGAGGTCACGGATTTCCAGTCGGTGTTTTACTGCCGATCTTGTGTTGATCAAAGCACAAGATATGTGCTTCGGCTGGGGTGAATGGCTGAAATTTCTGACAGTCGATCGTTGATCGACTCTCAATATTCGCTCAATTCTTAGGGCTTTTTTGGTGATGGCTGGTAGTATTGCAGTGGATTGCCTCAAACTCCAAATGGTTGCTGATATGCCATGGTCGCCAAACACCGGGAGGGGGGGGGGGGGTGTGTGGGAGTTTCAGGGGCGATGGGGAGAGGAATTGGCTAAATCCTCTCTCCAGGCTTGGTCCAGAGGAAGGCAAAAAAAAACCCTAGCCGTGCTGGGCCAATATGCTCCGGTGGGGTAAAAAAATTCCTTCCTGACCCCTGTGAAAGGCGATCGGGTGACCCCTGGATCAAGCTTCTGTTGTGTTGAGATGGGAAGTGGCTGGGGGTGAGGGGTGTGCTTATTGCTGGTGTAGCAGGAGGGTTGCCTGATCAGGCAGCAGGATGCAGCCTGGAGCTGACAGCTCGGTGGATGGGGATACTGGGGGGCTCAAAAGGTAAGCCAAGGAAGAGTGGCTGTACTACTGGGGAAGGGGGGATTCCTGGAGGATTTGGGGGGGGGATTACCAGGAGTGGGGGTCACCGCGCCGGTAGGCCCCGGTCTTTCCTAGATTACGGCCCCGCGAATCAGTGCAGGCCGGCGTGGGTGTCCGGAAAAACGCCCTAGGATGGCGGAATTGTCGCTGGGGGATAGTAGGAGGGTGTCTCAGCTGGCGATAGCGGTATGGGGGCATAGGGGATGGAGGATAGGAGCAAGGGTGTGGGGAGCGCCGCAGTGGTAGGCCGCGGGTGAAGCCACGGTCTTTCCTAGATCACGGCCCCGTGATTCAATGCTGGCTGGCGCGGGTGTCCGAAAAAAATCGCCCTAGAATGGCGGAATTAAGGGTGGGGCTGATTCCTGGCAAGCTGCGGCTTGTCCTGAAAAGGACGGCCGCCCTTGATCCCAGGTGGGGGGGGGGGCAGGTTTTCCCTGCCAGATGGAGCCCAAAGGGGGGGGGGGGGCGAAGACTGCTGGAGCGAGGCTGGAGGAGATCCGGATCCAGATGCAGGTAGGAGATACGGGTATTTGCGCTAGTACTTGTACTCTCGCAAATACTCCCGATGCCTAAATAGAATACTTCCACCCCCCCCCCCACGCCGCCGCTGAATCGAAAGCCGTCGCATCGCGCCGCCGCTGCAAGGGGTTAAACGCCGTGCGGGAACATCACAGCATTTATTTGAATAGCTGTAGTGTTCCCGCCCGTATAGACACTCCCCCTTGCTCGGGATTGGATGGGTGATCATGATCTGTCCAATCCCGAGCAAGGGGGAGTGTCTATACGGGCGGGCTATTCAAATGAATCCTGTGGTTTTCTCCATGCGGCTTTCGGCAGCAAAGGTAAGGGAAATGGCTGAACGGACATTGCTGCATATGTGAGGGACATGGCTGGAGGGACATGGCTGAACGGACATTGCTGTATATGTGAGGGACATGGCTAGAGGGACATGGGACATTGGTGCATATGTGAGGGACATGGCTAGAGGGACATGGGACATTGGTGCATATGTGAGGGACATGGCTAGAGGGACATGGGACATTGCTGCATATGTGAGGGACATGGCTGAACAGACATTGCTGCATATGTGAGGGACATGGCTAGAGGGACATGGGACATGGCTGCATATGTGAGGGACATGGCTAGAGGGACATGGCTGAACGAACATTGCTGCATATGTGAGGGACATGGGACATGGCTGCATATGTGAGGGACATGGCTGAAGGGACATGGCTGCATATGTGAGGGACATGGCTAGAGGGACATGGCTGAATATGTGGGGGACATGGCTGGGGGGACATGGCTGCATTTGGGGACACATGTAAAAAAAAGGATCGGTATTCGGTATCGGCGAGTACATGAAAAAAAGTATCGGTACTTGTACTCGGTCTTAAAAAAGAGGCATCGGGACAACCCTACATGTAAGTAATGATAACGGAAAATTGAATACTTACCTTTCTGTAATTTTCCTTTCCTGGTGCCTACCCATGGCAGCATACCAATGGCTGGTGGCTCCGCCCTCGTCCAACTCACAGGACCACGTAACTCTATAAAAGAAAGAGTTAACCCCCCCCCCCCCCCCCAGGCATTCTTGTAACTAGTCTTTAGAACTTTAAGGATTACAGAAGGGAGGGTGTATGCTGCCATGGGTAGGCAACAGGAAAGGAAAATTACAGAAAGGTAAGTATTCAATTTTCTGTTTTCCTGGTGCCTCCATGGCAGCATACCTACATAAATGAGTTTACAGAACTGATAGTTCAAAATCTCCTCCCAGAGGATAAGGACTGCAGCATGTGGGCTATAATGCGACATGAAGGTAATGAAGGATGACTAACTATCCGTCCTGCAAATTGTCTCAGGAGAGACCTTAGCCCAAACGCTGCAGAGGATTCCTTGTGGGCATTCAGCGCACTTAGGCTGGGAGACCACTAGCCCGATATATATCATCGGACTAGCTTGGAGGGCGACATTGCTTTCTTTTCGCCCTTGGGAATAACGAATGAATATTGATCCTTGCGAAATTGTTGTGTTAGTTCTAAGTAACGCCTCAGGGATTTGGCTATATCCAAACCATGTAGTTTGAGGAGATTGGGTCTCCTCTGAAGGTCGAGAGAACCTATTCCTGGCTGAGATGGTAGACTGCACGCACTTTAAGGACATACTGATGAATAGGCTGTAGGACTACCCTGTCTGGGGAAAAAAGGGTGACGTAGGATTTCTGTGCCCCTAGAGGCTGCGTTTCTGACACTCTATGCCCTGACATGATGGCAATCAGCAAGGTAGGTTCCCAGGTAATGTCTTCCAATGCACACTCTTTAGTGGGAGCAAAGGAAGGGTTTGTTAAGACAACTGTCAGACACCCATATGGGGTGTGGGTCCTCCCGGGAGGGCGTAGTCTGACTGTTTACAGGAAGCGTTCTACGAGGAGACTCTGTGCCTAGTGTGCACCCGTCAGAGCTGACAAGGCTCCAAGCTGAACTTTCAGAGTGCTTTAAGACTTAAGAAAGTAGAATATTTTGGACCCCAGGACCTAGCAAATTGAAATGGCTGGACTCTTCCAGTTCTGTGAACCTCCTTCGAAAACCTATTAGTAGGTGGCATAGGTGGATGACTCTTGTCTGTAATAATGTCTGGGTGAAACCATGTAAGCAAATTAGATCACCCAGTCTGTTATTTCAAAATGTTGGGCCTTCAATTCCAGGATCCCTGGACGTGGGTGAAAGAAGTCGTCTTGATATAGGAGGCTGTCCGCGTGTGGGAACTGTACCGCGCCATTTGACTAATAGTGTCTTCTTTGCCAGAATAGCGTGACTGCCAGGATAGCGACCTTTACCAACGTCAGGAGCTGGAGAAAAAGCAGTATCAGAGTAATCATTAGGGAAAACATATCCCTTTTGGAAGTTCCATGATCTAAATGGGGAGTAACCCGTTGGTATATCCAATGGAAAATCTGCAGGCCTAGTGATCATCCATTGTTGCCGATGAAAGGTCTTGAAAAGGCGAACGGCTAGCTGAATCTTGGGGCTGGGCTGTAGGCAGCCTGAAGATTGATCACATTATTCTCGGTCTATGAACTAATTGGGGCACCTCGTTGGCCAGAGACCTGCTGTGCGTCACGACTTGGCTTTGAACATGGGCCACTGCTGCTTTATCGACTGACTGAACCAGTATGGACTTGCTCCTAAGAAGAGGGACTAGATGCGCCATCCATGCTACCCTTAGCTCTATGATATCGAAAATCCTTTCCAAATTGAGCCGCCATCCTACTTGTACTAACTGGTTCTCTTGGTGATTTGTCACCCCCCAGCCCAGATGACTTGCCTCAGATGCAAGAATGGTTCATGAGATGGGTCTAGGGAGCCGTGAACTAGGAGGTTGGGAGGTCATGCCCACTACCAAGGCTGGACTTCCCCTATAACTGTCTTGTCTTAGATGCCCCTTTCTCCATTGTGCTAGAAAAAAAAAACAAGTGGAGATCGTAGATGCCGACTGGTTCACTTCGTCCATCTTCTGTACAAATTTAGGGATCCTCTCTGATAGAAGCAACACTGCCTTCATCAGGCAGTTGAATTAAGCTTTCAGATGTGTGCGTAAGTAGATAAGTCATTCGAACTGGAAGTAATGTAGGACCCTGTTCTTCCTTTCCCAGAAGGAAGCTAGGATGGTTATTAAAACCTTGGTAAAAAAGGTTTTGGGATGAAATTCCAAAGGGCAAATCACCTACTTTGAGCCCGGGAGAAAGATTGGAAAGATGATGGATGGGCATTTAAAAGGTGCACAGCCTGAAGACCTATAGAGACCATCCAAATATCTGGCTGTACTGACAGAATTACTGTGACTAGGGATACCCAATAACTTGTTCTACCTGAACGTATCTGTTATCCTCTTTAGGTCCAACATTAGTCTCAAGCCCCGAATTTCCTGGAAACTAAAAAAAAAGGACTGGGAAATGGAGCCCCTGGGGGTTTCTCCAAGACCAGAACTGGCAATACTGCCTGTTGGTGCAGAAGTATTTGAATATACTGAAAGAGAGCTTCTTTCTTGTCTTTGAAAATCTGAATTTGGTGGGTCGGAGAGAAAGGGGTGCAGGATGGTTTTGAATCACCAGCAGAGAAAAAAGTCCTTAAAGGACCGTGGAGGCTGTATGGACCAGTGCAGTTTTACACCCAAACGTAGGCAGAAAAGCCGGAGTCTTGCTACTACTGGACCGGTGGATAAGGGGGGGGGGGGGGGGGGGGGGCAGAAGGACTTCTGGCTCTCAACCGTCGACGACACGGTCTTAGGATTGCTCAATTTGAGACGGGTGGCTTGTGAGCCTTCCCAGCCTCCTCTTGATCTTTGTTTGGTAGCTGCTCGCGAGGCAAATTCTCTTCTCCTATCTTGGGGAATTTTTCTTTATCGCCGAACCAGGCCTTCCATCATATGGGATGCAACACTAGGACTGCATTGCAGATAGGTCCGCCGACCATGACTTTAACCGTAATGCCCTTCTGACTGTGATGAAGTATAGCATGACCCCCCAAGGACATCGATGGCTGCATTCCTGGCTAATGCCATGGAGTGTCAGGTGCCACGAGGATAGCGTCATGTGTACATGTATACAGTGTTAAGTGCACATGAAGGCAGTGTCAGGCGTCCATGGCTGCAGTGTCAGGCGCACAGGTAGTGCCAGGCACACATGGAAGCGGCGTCAGGCGCCCGCGGATTCACTGCTAGGTGCATGTGGATGCACCATCAGGTGCACCGTCAGGTGCACATGGATGCACCGTCAGGTGCACTGCTAGGTGTACGTGGGTGCACCGTCAGGAGCACATGGATGCAGTGTCAGGAGCACATGGATGCAGTGTCAGGAGCACATGGATGCAGTGTCAGGAGCACATGGATGCAGTGTCAGGAGCACTGCTAGGTCTACATGGATGCAGTGTCAGGCATGGATTCAGAATCAGGTGCGCATGGATTCAGAATCAGGTGCACATGGATTCAGAATCAGGTGCACATGGATTCAGAATCAGGTGCACATGGATTCAGAATCAGGTGCGCATGGATTCAGAATCAGGTGCGCATGGATGCAATGTCAGAAGACGAAGAGGGTGAGGCAAAAAAAAAAAAAACTTTGGAATGCTATTGTAGGCTCTAAAAAGGTACCTTGTGTTGTCTTGCCCCGAAATAGCCAGCCAAAAGCCACACAGAGGAGAAGGAGGTGCTCCTGGTTGTTTTTAGACAGGCCCCAAAAAGATCCACAGAAAAACGGGCTCCCATACTTATGTGAGGCATTTAGCAGTCCAAGTAATGGGACTCCATACTGCAGGAGAGCGTGAACCTGCAATTTTTACACCATATGACGGTGAGGCAGGGCTGATCTGTGATCCTGCAGGGATGAGGACAGAAAAAATAATGCCTGAGGGGGGGAGTAACTCTTTCTTTTATAGAGTTACGTGGTCCTGTGGGTTGGACGAGGGCGGAGCCACCAACCATTGGTATGCTGCCATGGAGGCACCAGGAAAGTAGTATATGAAATACTATCATTTCTATTGCATATCTGGAATTGAAACTTTACACAGAACTGTATGCATGCTCTCTGGTGGTCTATTGTTATGTAAGGAATCTGTAAAGGGAACTTACACAGGACCCCCTTCCCCATCCCCCCAGTCCCGCTGACTTGCAGCATGGCGATCCCCTCAGCATTTACTCTTCTTCCCCGCTGAGAGGACGGAATACTCGGGTTCTAAATGGTCTGCGCCGTCCAATTACAATGCTCCTAAACGTCCCCCCTGACGGGATACGTTTAGGAGATTAAGTTCCGGGGATTTATAAGCCCCAGAGCCGTGAGGTGGCTATAGCAGGGCTCAGAAAGGTAGATCGCCACGCTGCAGGTCAGTGGGACTGGAGGGGAGGGGGGGGGGGGGGGTGATATGTACAGATTTTTCTGTAACGGTGAACTTACCCTTAAGACCTCTTTACACTGGCCTTAGCGATAAAGCGCCACTAGTTTTAGCGGTGCTTTACCGCTGTTATAGCAGCGCTTTAAACCCCCTAGAAGAGGTTAAAACAAAAGTGCTTGCCTAGTGCTGCTTTCAAAGCGCTTCATTCATTTCAATAGGCAGCAGCGGAGCGGTGTATACACTGCCCGCGCACCGCCTCAAAAATTCTGCTTGCAGGACTTTTTTTCATGTCCTGCAAGAGCTCTGCCCCAGTGTGAAAGGGGCTGAAGAGGCAGTTTGCAGGCGCTATTTTTAGTGCAAAAACCCCTCTAAAGTGCCTCAGTGTAAAAGGGGTCCTAAAACAGCATCCTTAACAGCCCTCGAGACATGCTAACCATTTAATATTATATTAAGTGAAATTACAGTATATATACACACTGCTCACAGTGAAGAACACAAATAACAGTGTTTTTTACATTTTATTTGACTAGTGTATAGTTACATCAACTTTTGTTGAAGTATATGTACTTTTGACAAGCAAGACATAAAAAAAATGTATTAAAACAAATAGACCACACAATCAAAACAAGATAAATAAGTTATAAAAATATTGTACACAAAATGCTTCAGGAACTTAAGTACTTCACACCAAAACTAACCCAGCGTGCATTGCATTTAATGTGTTGCCTGGTGCAAGAAAAAAAAAAAAAAAGACCTCTGAATGTATGGCATGTCGACATTTTATTCTGGGTTTTGCCATGTTTTAATTTTCTTCAAACAGCCTGCAAGACACATTAATATACTAATATAATCTACTATCGCCATTTTAAACCCCTAAAAAAAAGAAAAAGAAAAAGAAAAACTCTATACTTACAAACCTTTACTAATCCTTTGCACAGCATTTTTACATGCCTCTAGCGTGTAGTGACCAGAATGGGGCTAAATCTCATGTGTGATATGACCAGTTTGTCACTTACACTATGCAATGTCCAAGGGAGACTGATAAAATGGGGGACATGATGTGACACCTTTTCATAGCATGTGTAAATTACCTATGGGACCTCATCTGACATGCAATATAGCGTGTTCGGTTACTGGAGATAGAAATTGTATCTAAGCCTATAGGCATTATTATGCCAGTATGTGCACCCAATCTTTTGTTTTTACAATGTTGTCACAAGCACCATCTGCTTTGCTAATTTATTTGATGGAAAATAAGGGACTTCCTTGAAACCTGTACTGATGCTGAGGACCAAGAGAAGAGTATTGTTTCTTGCATTTATTTCCCCTTAGAAATCAAGACTCACTTTATGGATTTGCTCCATTTTTTTGTGTAATGGATGTCTGTACTGAAATTGTAGGCTGCCAATGGTGCCTTCCTCCTCTAAATGCTATAGGACTGGCTGTCTGAGTTACTAAAACAGAACAAGCATGCAGTGAGTGAAATTAAAGGGAAGTAAGAACTCCTAATCTGTATACTTGTTCCAAGTCAATGCTTAAAAGTATTAAAGCCTACGGCAAAATATATTTAAAAAAAATGCAGAAGTGACAGCCTATGTATTTTCACAGTAGAAGTTTCCTATTATTAAGCCCAGCTTTCAATAAAACAAACACAGTATGGACAGAAGAATGGAATTTAATGGAGTTTTATTCCTCAGTGTTCATATTTGGTAGCTTGAGTCTTGCGTCTTCTAAAGTTGGAATATACACTTCAATGATATTTTTGAAACATAAGTTACAGCACACAGACCATCTAGTGAATGCACAAAAAGGCATTAGGCACAAACATCACTAGTGTACAGTAGTACAAGTGTACAATTATAACACTTTTCCAGTAAATCCTTGCAATAAGTGGTACATATCACCACAAAATGACTGTTCCCTTTCCAGTGTCTGTTCAAACATGTCTATGGAACCAGCTTGTTGTGCTATAGACTGTTTCTCTCATTTTATAGTGGCAATATCATTTATCTGAAGTTTGAAATCTGAACTAAATAAAAGTGCCAAAAGCTAGAAATATTTACATTACAAGGTTCTTTATAAAGATTACATTGTACCCAAACACTTTTTTTAAAATGAATCCAACCTAAAAGGGCTTGGTTTGTTTTGACTGGTTGGAGTTTATAAAGTCTTGAAAGGAAATTTTTCAGGAAAAAAAAAAAAAAAACACCTGCAAGATGCCATCCCATGACTCCCATGCCATGTACTAGTATCCCAGCCATGGCACTGACCTAGTAATTCAAACTAGTGGACAGGGGCAGCTTCCAGCTGAGGCTTAGATGTACATAAAGCCAAAACATTTGGGGCATGGTCAGACAAAGTCATTTTTTTTTGCTCCCTGTGTCCTCTCGCAGAGATCCCCCTTCACTACTTCTTCCAAAGGCACAGCAGGAAGAAAAAAAAAAAAAAAAATCTTGAAACCTACAGGATATCTCATCTAAGAATAAGGTTTTCCCCATTAGAATATTACCCCCCATTGCCTGTTCCAGTTACAGCTAAAATATTTTGTATTTATCGCTTTCCGTACCTGAGGCAATGGTTTCCAGAACAAATAGGGGGGTTAATCTCCACAGTGGGGACACAGACAGCAACACACACAAAAAACAAAAAAAGATATGGGTGCTAACCCTTTTATAATATATTCCCAAAAAATAATTACTTTGAAGATGAACTCCAGGCAACTCACTAAATACCAGCTATAATACACATATGGGAGAGGTTTCACTTCCCAAAGGATTTAGAATTTTGTCCATCCAGTCCTGAGATTTTTGTAGCTCTGCCAGATTGCACAGTAAGGTCAGTGGCCTTACTTTTTTCTATTGCAGTTCAGCAAAACAGCAAGGTTACTTTCCTGCCCCAAGCCTGTATTTGGTCAGTAAAGGAACAGACTGGTGAGCGCTCTATTCTCTCCCACAGTAATTATGTTCCTTGTCAGAAAAAGTGCACGCACCAATCCCTGATTAGCTAAGAGTACCGAGTTGTACCTCTCACAGTCAGAATGTTGCTAAACCAGTGTTTAAAAATAAGCCAATATCAAGAAGTATAAGATGCTTACATTACTTGCATTTAATAAACATTATGTGCATTTTAAAAACTGTGTATATACCTGGAGTTCAGCTTAAAATATAGGCGTTTTAGCTTTGTGATAGATTCCCTATAGTGTTCTATAGGACTGTGCCAGGGAGATGCCCACTCGGTAGCCGTTCTGTCACATGCAGCTTGCTCGGTTCCATAAAGGAACACATGGAGATTTAAGCAGGCAAAAGTAACAGTGCTATTCATTGTAAAGCAAAAAATTTGAATAGTGCCAGGACTCAGCTAGGGAGAGAGCTCAGAGTCCCAAAAACCTTCAACAGTCCAAAAGGGTAATGGACCATACCCCAGTAGACCCAAACTGCAGCTTTACACTTAAGGTTGAGTTGCTCTACAATGTCAAGTGCCCAGTTCAATTTTTTCTTTAGTTTATCACAAAACCCCACAAGACAAGGCCTTTATACTCCTACAGGTCAGGAATGATTCTAGCATGCCACACATAAAAATTAAGTCTCGTCCTCAGTGATGAAACAGACCCTTCTTGAGAATGAATATATGTAGTTTACTTGAACCCTATCATAGTCAGAGTTTCATGCACAATATGCAGGCCAGCTGGGTTTCAGGGAGAAAAACCAGGAGCAAGAATGCAAAGTGTTTTAAGCTAGATTCCTGCTGCTGGCAAAAATAAATTGTGCCACGAACCTGGATCTGCATCATCCAAGACAGTTTATTTTTTTCAGGTTTGATAGTTCTTTGTGTTTCTCTGTACGGCCAGCACCTGACAGGTGACAACTAGGGCCTTTTTTTAACGTCTAAACCAGAACCAACTGTTCAGTAGCCAAAAGGCCACTGTGATGGAGTACATGACCATCTCTCTCCTAACTCGTTCCTTGTTCTCCTCTTCCAAAAGAAGAAGCCGTCTGTTCAGCTTGATAATCTATGGATCAGGAAATGAAATAAAACTCAATTTAAATGTTATGTACAAAAAAAACTTCATGCACACATCCCTTGCAAAGCAAACATTTCCCATTTTTATTTTAGGTTACCCCACAGCAAAACAAGGAAACTACAACACAAGCCATAATGATGCCATTCATCCAGCCATTATACAGACATATGTTTGAACCTCAATATTGGTAGCCTGGTGCTCTCATGTACCTTTTATTCACTGGGTGGAAACGGACTACAAGCCTTATAGCATTTGGGAAGTCATTTTTTGTCTTTTCACTTCCAAATTCAAGTGCAAGTTCACATCTAGAAGTTACACAAAACAAGGGTTTTCCCTATAAAGATGCTCACCATGCTGGTTGGCCGAAGCCTTTGGAAACAGGTCTGCCGGTGCCTAGACAGCACAAAAGCGACTGTTTCCACTCTCCTTATCTGATTGGACAAGGATTAGTTGCTTCTGACATAATATTTATGGATTGGAGGCAGGCGATATCAAAGGTGCCTATACCCAGGCAGAGCAAAAAAAAGTATTGGTACTCTGTCGGTCACCAGGGCATCTGGCGGAGACTTAGCGGAACCACTACAGTAAAAGCATGTTTATGTGCAAGCCTGGATTAAAATTCACTATAAATGTGCACTTGTGTGCCTGCGTAGAATGAAAAAGCGATAAAAAATGTACAGTAATTTATAATTGAAGACAAGCATTACAGTTTGCTAAACATTACAAACCAAAGACAGTGGAAACATGGAAAATGCACCAACATTTTGGTAGGAAAGTACCTGTCTTCTAAGTGAAGCTGCATCCACTAAAGTCAGGTCATCTGGAGTCCCATCCATAGTAGAGTCTAATGATGCAACTGCATACCTAGAGATGCAAAAGTATACATGGATATAAGTGACCGTTAGAAATTCTGCTTTGTACGAAAAGGGACAATATATTGTAGCAGATTAAGATGGCGTGTCACAAAATAATACCAAGTGTTGTAAAACGCATGTATGACATACAACGCTTACACAAACCTACTTGGTGGAACAGATTTTTTTCTGTGGGGTAAAACAAGCTGTGAAATCCTGATGCAAGGCAGTTAACACTAAGCATCTGAAAAATGCAATAGTATAAGGATATTAAAGGGTCATTCCAAACAAAAAAAAAAAAATTAGATATTAGGCAATAGCAGGTTGGTGGAATTGTTCACTAGCTTCTTCTAGATCTCAGACATCCAGGAAAAAGACTCATATTCCTGGCTTCACCTACAGCCACAACAAGGAAGTCTGTTGGAATGTACCATTTATTATACATTACAGACGTGTACTCCCCTTGCCACTACAGCAGGAATGAGATTCTTTACAGTTGTGAACCCCAGTAGGGAGGATCTCACTGCTGGTGTCACTAAGAAATATAAGACAACAGTGAGTCATTCAGGCTAGCAGAAATTACCCATAACAAAATGATATGTTTTTATGAGTGACCCTTCAATACCCCAAAATGCAAAGAAATAATTATCAAATCGTCAACTTTTTAGGTTTGTTTTATGAGGCGATTAAAAAAAATGCAAAAGCAGCACCTAAATCACAAACAGCAGAATTTGTAGCCGCTAAGCAATCCAGAAGCATAAAGCTTGTTAGTCAACACACTGGCAGGAATAACACTCAAATTACCTGGTATTATCATGATGGGGAGCAGGAACAGAGGCAGAAGACCCTCCACGCAAGACTGGCCTGGAGTGTTCAGGAAGGGAAACAAGGACAGAAGAGGAAGGCGTGAAGACAAGAAGGGCTGGAAACACGAGTCACTCAGCGATTGAACATGTATAGGAATCACAAGGGTCCACACACTGATATATTAATTATTGCAAGCACTGCATGTTTGGGCAGTAGGGGTATTAGGAGAAAGAATTTAGGAGAAATAGGGGAGACATTCACCTGCGGTTGTCATCCAGCACATCAAGGACCTGATGATAAGCCCTGCGGGTGGAGGTCTGGATGAGCGACAGAATGCCACGGGCAGAGAAAAGATCTGCTCCATCTGCAGGGGGCGAGGGAGCAGGGCACGGGCGGCCTGTGGGGGCAGGTGGAGTCGGGCTGACCGGAGGAGAGTAGCAAAGAGAAACACAGAGGTCAGACTGTGCGTGACAGTGAGTGGTGGTCACATGAAAAGGCGGCATTGAAAGGAGAAGCACAAAATGAGCAAAAGAAAATCACTATGAGGAGAGGCAATAGTGGTGGGTGAGAAGGAAGGATATTATGAAAGAAATATGGACAGAGAAGAGTAAATAAAAAAGTGACAGAGTTATAGAGAGAATAGTAATAAAATTGTGGTTAAAAAAACAAAACAAAAAAACAGGAGAGCAAGGCTCACAGAAAAGGAAACAAGGCCACTAAAAACTTAACTATGAGGCAATGAGAGGAGCTGGGCAACACTTAATTCATGCACTCATCAATGAATACTAAAGCTAGCAGTGCCGTGCAATGGATACAACACAAGGAAGAGGCAGGCAACAAGAGCACTTTTCTAATACTGGCTGTGAGCGCCTAAAAGGTCCATGTTTCACCTAGAATTCCCTAAATTAAAGTCACAGTACGGGTAATAAGGAACAGCAATGAGCTAGGTGTGTTCAGACACAAGTCCCGACCCACCTGAGCTATCCTGCTGGGAAGCTCTCAAAGCCAACAGCTAATCATAAGGCACGTATACATACATGGCTGCAGGACGGGGAATGCCTCCATCTCCTATGACAGGCTGTTGACTTTGACAGCTTCCTGGCAGGATAGCTTAGGTGGGTTTGGACTTGAGTTAAAACAAGCCTGAGCTCAACCCTAGTAAGAAACAGACCTTTTAGGGTATCACTTCATAAAAGTTAAGTGCTGCTCAGTTCACAAAAGATATACATTTATACAGACAGTGTCATGGAGCTCAAGGTTATATTTAACAGTGCCCGAGCAGCCAGCTGTATAGAAAATACTGGCCTTGCGGTGCATGCCAAGTGTTTTGGTGAGTTTTTTGGCACTGTGCATACCCACCAAGCCAAGCACAGCAGGCTGGTGCTGGCTGCACCAAGACAACAGGAAAACATTTCTCACTTACAGCTGGCACCCCAGGCAAACTGCTAAATACACAGCAGAGATACATATATGTGAACTATCTAGTCTGCCCAAGGATTTGCATTTTGGTTCTGGCAATCTTGTATTTCCCCCCACCCTGCCAGACAGCATAGGAAATAAGGCAATACTATTATTTCCCAATTTAACCTCCAATGTCATCGCTCTTTTCTCAATGAACAATATCATTATGCTGCCGATTTACACCCCATTTAAGCAAATGACAAAAAAAAGAAAAGCTGTAAGGTAGTTTGGTGTGGCAAATAATAACAAAACACTAGATGAACAGAATCACAAATCCTCTGGCAGGTGAAACAGTTCACATGCATTTGTCTGCCTGGAGTTCCATTTTTTATGTAGTCCTGAATTTCAGTCTGCTACCTTGTTTAAAGGTTCCTTTCAATCAGAACTGATATTTCAATTTCAACTTTAGGTGGAAATTGGCTGGTTGAACAACTCAGCAACTTCTGTTACCAATCATGAACCCCAATAATGTGTGTGTTAGCTTATGGTGCTGGGACTCTGGCATATTAATTCTCAGCACAAGTCTCTTGCTACAAAAAACAACTAGAAGAAAAAACAAAAAGTTTCCTTTATGTCTCTGATGTCCAAGGTATACCAAACTGAAGCAGACAGCAACTCTTAACCGATTTCCTAAATTGAGAGAAAAACACTAAGGCCTCTTACACACAGATCAGTTTTTCTTCAGGTTTTTCTTTTCAGTTTACCAAATCCATCTAATATGAGGTCAAACCTCAATAGTCTCAATTTGTATGCAATCAGGCAGGCCCTTGTACTACATAGTTTTGGTAAACTGAAAAGAAAAACCTGAAGAAAAACTGATCTGTGTGTAAGAGGCCTAATCCCTTCTGGGTGATCCATGTACATTGCATGGATTTTAACCACTTCCATACCAGGCACTTACGCCCCTTCCTGCCCAAGGCAATTTTCAACTTTCTGGGCTGTCGCTGTTTAAATGACAATTGTGCGGTCATGCTACACTGCTTTCTTTTGGTGGTATTTGATCACCTCTGGAGGTTTTTTTTTTTGTATAACAAAAAAAAGACCGAAAATTACAAAAAAAATTGTAAATAAGTTT
Organism: Rana kukunoris; assembly: GCA_029574335.1. Classification (NCBI taxonomy): domain Eukaryota; kingdom Metazoa; phylum Chordata; class Amphibia; order Anura; family Ranidae; genus Rana; species Rana kukunoris. Next base: position 126,290,530 of record CM056052.1, read on the forward strand.
TCTTCTTCACTGATAAGGCAGCACTGACAGGCACGGATAAGGCGGCACCGATGAGGCGGCGCGAATGAGATGAGATGGCACCAATATACGCCACTAGTAGGTGGCACTGATATGCAGCACTGATGGGCATTGATGGGAACACATGGGTGGCACTGAAAGGCTGCAATGATGGCTACTTATGGGTGGCACTGCAAGGCACTGACATGCGGCACTGATGAGCAGCACTGATAGGTATCCCTGGCGGCACTGATTTTGGGTGGGCACTGGTTGGCAGCTGCCTTGGCAATGATTGGCATTCCCTGGTGGTCTAGGGGGCATACCTGGTGGTCCAGTGTGGACGCCCATCCCTTGTGGTCCTGGGCGGCATACTGGTGGTCCTGGGCGGGATCCAAGGGGGGCTGCGCTGATAAACTATCAGCACAGACCGCCCGTCAGGAGAGCAGCCGATCGGCTCTCCTCTACTCGGCGTCTGTTAGACGCGAGTGAGGAAAAGCCAATCAGCGGCTCTTCTCTGTTCACACTCTGTTTACATTGTGATCAGCCGTGATTGGACACAGCTGATCACGTGGTAAAGAGCCTCCGCCGGAGGCTCTTTACCGAGATCAGTATAGCGGTGACACACCGCACCACTGATCACCGCAATGCACGTCCCCACGGTCACGCGGCTCTGTTATCCTGCTGGACATCATATGATGTCCAGTCAGGATAACAAAACCACTTCCGAATGTCAATTTGCTATTGACCAGGCAAGAAGTAGTTAAACAAACTTTGTATCAGAGTCCTACCTAGAAAAAGCTGTATGTTTCACTTATGTACCGATTTCTAAAAGTAGTATTAAACGTACCAAAAAAATTAAAGTGGAACGCTGACAGGCAGGGTTTTTTTTACAACAGAAGAAAAACAGTTAAGCAAAAGTAGGAATGCTGACAGCTTTAAGAAGGATTATAAAATAAAAATCAGTAGGAAAGCCCCATTACTAAAAAAAAGAGATCACTAAACCTGTTAGAGCTTTATATGGGTGCATCTCATAAAATTAGAATATCATAAAAAATTGAATTCAAATTCAAAAAGTTAAACTCAAATTTTATATAGATGCGTTACACACAGCGGGATATATTTTAAGCATTTCTTTCTGTTAAATGTTGTCGATTATGGCTTATAGCTAGTGAAACCCCAAAAGATTCTGTATCTCTAAGAATATTACACAAGACCCCTAAAAAAAAAAAAAAAAAAAAAGACTTTACACAGAATTGTTGGCTTACTGAAAAGTAGGTCCATGTCCAGTATAGTATGCACTCAGAACATGGTTGGGGCTCCTTTTGCATGAATTGCTGCATCAATGCAGTGTGGAATGGAGGTGATCAGCCTGTGGCACTGCTGAGGTGTTATGGAAACCCAGGTTGCTTTGACAGCGTCCTTCAGCTCATCTGCATTGTTGGGTCTGGTGTCTCTAAATTTCCTCTTGACAATACCCCACAGATTCTCTATGGGGTTTAGGTCAGAAGAGTTTGCTGGCTAATCAAACACAGTGATACCATGATCAATAAACCAGGTATTGGTACTTTTGGCAGTGTGGGCAGGTGCCAAGTCCTGCCAGAAAATGAACTCGGCATCTTCATAAAGCTGGACCAACACCAGCAGATGACATGGCTCTCCAAACCATCACCGATTGTGAAAACTTCAAACTGGACCTTATGCAACTTAGGTTCTGTGCCTTTCCACTCTGTCTCCAAACTCTGGGACCTTGATTTTCAAATGAAATGCAAAATTTGACCTCCATGATTTGCAAGGACTGCACCAAGTTTTCAAGGCATGGCGACATATTGCAGCATCTAGCTTTTTCCATTCTTCAAGAAAGACCTTCTTTAGAGTCTGGATGCTGGAGAGTGATGTTCAACTTGTCTCTTCAGAAATCCCCATAGGTGTTCGATTAGGTTCAGATCAGGAGACGTACTTGGCCACTGAATCACTTTCACCCTGTTCTTCAGAAAGGCCTTAGATGTGTGTTTTGGATGATTGTCATGTTGGAAAATTGCACGACCCAGGGCACGAAGTGATGGTAATCTCCTCTTTCAATATAGAGCAGTACATCTGTGAATTTATGAATCCATCAAAGAAATGCAGCTCCCCAGCAGCATTCATGCAGCCCCAGAGAAGGACATGGCCACCACCATGTTTCACTGTAGACAGTATGCCTTTTTCTTTGTACGCCTCACCTTTGCAACCCCATAGAGTTTTGAAGCCATTAGTTCCAAAAACATTTATCTTGGTCTCATCACACCTGAGTACAGAGTCCCTGGTAAATTCTAGGTGGGCTTTAGGGGAGGCTTCCTACGTGGATGACACCCATGCATGCCATTCCTCTGCAGTGTACGCCGTATTGTGTCACGGGAAACAATCACCCCAGTTTGGTTTTGCATTGTGATTTTCTTCAGCCTTTCCCAATAAAAGACGCTCCTGTCGAGGTGTTAACTTCCATAGATGGCCTGGAAATCTCTGTGAGATGGTTACAGTTACATCTTTGTTAAATATTTGTATCACTTTTGCTACAGTATTCTGACCGATAAGTAAAGGTTTGCTCATCTTCTGGTAGCCTTCAGCTTTGTGTAAATAAATTATTTTCTTTTCTCTCATTCTTTCTAAACTACTGCCATAGTGCTGATCTATAAGGATATAGATGCCTCCTGCATGTATCCTTACCTTTCAAATGTCTCCCCTCTGTCTGTTATGAGACCCGAAAACTGCAGATTCTGTGCTTGGGTCTGTTGTCCGGAGCTCAGTGGGTGGATTTGTGATGTCAGTAGACTCCCTGCCCTCCTCTACACTCCTTGTCAACATTAATTTTCTGTGCATTTCTTACACTGAACTTCTGCTATGAACTTCTGCTATGATCACTAACATCCAGTCAAAACTCAGAAAAGTCACCACAAGACTTCAGCATCCCAAATCATGCTGAAGTGTCGAGCAGCCAATCCTGCGAGAGCTGGAGAGGAATGTAGGGGATGAGAATTACACATTGTGCCTTTGGTGCATGAGATATGTAAAATCACCTGTCACTCACAGCAGGGGGGGGGGGGGGTAGGAGGGAGAACTGTATTTCTCTGTCCATTTTTTTCTCACTGAAAAAAGATGGCAAGACTAGGCACAGATTATATTAAATCCTATACTGTACAACTTGCAAGCCTAAATAAAAAAAATTATAAATAAAAAAATTCAGGTTTACAAAAAGTCAGACCAAAGTAGAACAAGAACTTCTTTATAATGATAATCTTGTGTTTCCTCATGGAACCCCATGTAGAAAAGGATCAAGGAGCACCATGATCACTTTCTGTAGATTGAAAAAGAAATTGTATTGGATGATCTCCTGGTGCCATCTAAGGATACAGATTAGGTATGATATCTCAAAACTTGTAGCCGACGAGCAAAATGATTACTGAGATTCAGGCAGGCAGTCAAAATATGGATTTCCAAGGAAAAAGCACAAGTGCAACAGTACCCAGAAGCTTGTGACTCCAGGGGCCACCTTTAAGTAGTAAATAGCAACTTATATAACCAAGTGGGTTTAAGGATTCCTGTCCAGCCACTCGCTGGCCTCTAATGGGTTGTCAAAGAATTTAACAGCTACTTTATATTGCACCTGCAGCCTGCTGGGATATAGCATACTGTATTAGATTTCTTTATCTCTCAAACGCTTCCGGACATCATTAAAGGAGCGCCTTTTCCTCTGGGTTTCAGCTGAGAAATCCGGGAACAACATTACTCTGGTGTTCTCAGTGTGCAATTCTAGATTCTGCCAGGATCATATGCCAATCACAATAATTGAGGAACGGGACCAAAAATGGCCATGGGAATGCACCATGGGGCAAATGCCTGTTGGCACTCTATGGGCTTGTTCGACCATCTGCCCCCTCAGATAGTCCCACCACCCACACATTATTCCTTCTTTGTCTGTCCTCAGCGTCATCCGCCCTGTGTTGGAGTAATCTTACCAGCTCCTGTAGCTCAGATAACTGCGAGCCCTGCGAATAGGATGAATCCTCCACTACAGGATTTCAGTCCTCCCCCGTAGTGAGCCTGCCACAGATTGTATCTAAGTCATGCCTTATGAGCATGCATTCTGTGGCAATATGGTCTATTTTTACCATTACCGCAGCCTTGCTGGAGTCTATAGCCTCCAGGATGGAACTGGTAATAGCATCCGAAGCAATCTCCAGCTGTGAGGGAAGCTTATGTGGAAGACTCCTGACCGTGTCCCGCTGCAGCTGCTGCTTTCTGCATCATCTTTGCCAGCTTTTTGCCACTCTAAGGTGTCTGCACAGGAGGCAAGATGGCAGAGGTGGGGCCTTGCCCCGGGCCTCGTGTGGAGCGTGTCTGGCGCTGTGCTGGTTTTCCGATTTTGTGCACCACCGTTTGCATGTCCAGGAGGTCCCGCACACAGACCAGTATCAGTACCATTTAAACAGAAATGCGGTGCGAATCCTGTTTAAAATCACATGCAGTTCCCGCACTGCGTAGTGTGAACATAGTGTGAACCAGGACTAAAACCTAGAAGTGGATTGGGTTACTGCTCCAAGCTGCACCAGTGAACAACAATTTGTAAGTCTTGCCACAGATTCTCAATTGGATTTAGGGCTGTACTTTGACTGGACCATTCTAAAGCCTCATACACATGATCAGACAAATCTGTGGATTTTTGTCCAAAGTGTGTTGGCTGTGAACTTGTTTTGCATACAGATGGCAGAACTATTTTAGCCAACATTCACAAAACATGTTTTTTTTGCTCTTTAGCGCCACCCTTTGGGCAACTTCTGCTAATGTTGCCATATGGTTTGCATTGCTTCGGAGCATGCGTTTGTATTTTAGTCCGGACGGACTTGTGTACACACGATCAGATAATCCGACAGAATACATTTGTTGTCGGACAATTTGAGAGGATGACCATCCAAAATTTGTTGTTGGAAATTACAACAACAATTGTCCGATGGAGCATACAGAAGGTCGGATTATCCAACAAAACACATCCATCACACAATTGTTGTCGGAATATCCTATCGTGTGTACCGGCCTTTACACATAAATATGCTTTGATCTAAACCATTCCATTGTAGCTCTGGCTGTATGTTTAGGGTTGTTGTCCTGCTGGAAGGTGAACCTCCACCCCAGTCTCAAGTCTTTTGTAACATGGTTGTAACATGACAAAATGTGGAAAATGTCAAGGCTCATCACCTTCTAAAAAGAAAACTGCAGCCAATAATAAAAGCTATACCAGCACCATTTGTGGTATGATTCTTTCTGCCCACAAAAACCCATTTCTACTTTTTACTTCTCACTCCAGTATTAAAGAATATAATAAAGAATGGCAGAAATAAGGACCGTCCTTTCTGTAAGGATCAATCAAAAAGACAAAAAGGTTATGCCTTATTACATGAGCTACAAGTAACATTCATATGTATGCAAGTGTACACCCATAACTACTCAGCAAAGTGACATTGGACATTCATGTAACTTACTTGTTCAAACTACTCTTAATTGAAATGATGTTGTCAGGTTAAAAAGTATGGAATTAACTATTGCTGACTTGTTTTTAATTGTGTGTGCTTTGGGACGCTCACTCCTTTGCTCACTTGGCAAGTAACTGACTTGGAACAAGCATGTGAGGTGTTAGGACCTAATGTGCACTTACTTGTCCTTGCCAGTGACTCACTAAAACAGGATAAACAGAATGACCGCTCAGGAGCAAACATTAAAAAATAGATAAGCATTTTCATCCTGAACAGAACAGTTGAGTTATGGTAACACCAAAAATGCAAAAAATGCCTGTGAGCTGTATTTAGAGGCTCTGCAAATGTATTCACTTCCAACTGCAAAGGTGACCTTGCATTCACTCTAGAGCCTTGATATTGAAAACACTGGCAGAAAGTATCCTGCAGAACTGTTCAATAAAATCTTTTTAAATATTTTAATTTAAAGCGGAGTTCCACCCTTAAAATCACTTTGTTTCATTCCATCCAGCATACTGGTGTCAGCGCCAGTATGCTGTTTTTTTTTTTTTTTTAATGCATGTACTTGCTTAAAATCATTGAATTTCAGGCGCACCGCGGTATGTCGCCGCTATAAGGCCTTCCGGAAACAGCCGATTAGCATTCGGCTCTTCTCGGCGCCTGCGCACAGACCCAGGAGCTGACTGCGCAGGCGCCGTATATAGCCGTGACACGCCCTCCGAAAAAATCCGAACTAGGACCGGCTATTTTCGGCGCCTGCACCACGGTGCACCTAAAATTCAATGATTTTATATAAAGTAAGTACATGCATTAAAAAAAAAAAAAAAAAACAGCATACTGGTGCTGACGCCAGTATGCTGGATGGAATGAAACACAGTGATTTTAAGGGTGGAACTCCGCTTTAACTTATTTTTCTCTATTTAATACTCCCAATGATACTATTCTCACCTAGGAGAGGATACAATTAAGTCTCTACCTGCATCCTCTTGGGATACACACATCACATATCCCAGGAGGCTGGCAAGGGCTTCACCAGGAGCCCAGAAGAGACAGCCGGTGCTCTTCCAAAATGAGCAACCTGGCAGAATGTACAACCCGCATCACATCCTGTGATGTGGAATCAGCTGGAGCCCAAACTGCGTGCACTGCACAGGCGCAACGCGTCATACATTCCTTCAGCGGCTGACAGTGCACGGGGGAATTTGCCTGACAAAATGCTCGACCAACTACTGCGCATTGCGCACGGCGGAAACCAACACTTGCAAAATTTACTTTCTTAAGGCCATCTTGGTACACCTTACACTCGATCTCATCACACCTACAGTAAGCAGGCAGGGGAGCAAACATCTTGCTACACCAAACCCTGTTTTGAATTAGCAAACTAATTTCAGAAAACGAGTGAGCTTATCTACATACATATATCTTCTGTGCACTGACATCAGCCACGTAGTGCCTGCGCAGTGCATGCGGTTTGGAGTTACAGCTGATTCCATGTCACAGGAAGTGAAGCAGGTTGCACATTCAGCCATTTTGTCACACCGGCTCCTATTGACAAAGTAAACAAGTATAGCGGTGTGGGACAGGATGTGCAGCAGAAGAGTGGCGAGGGGATAAAATGACAACTCAGAATTTGCCAAGTTTGTGAGTATGTTTTTTTTAAATAAAAGACCTAAGAGAAGTGGCAAATTATGGATACATTTAATGGGAATGGGTGAAGTTCCACTTTAAGATGTTAAACCATGGAAATAAAATTCCCACCCGACCCAGAGCACACACATCTTTTCTAGACTCTTTTCCTTCATCGTTGCCCATTCTCGAGTAAATCGCAGAATACAAACTCATCTAAATTAACAATATTTACAGTAAACAGAGAAGTAAAATAAAACAAATGAATATTACTTCAAAGAACAAAGTTTAGTGCTCATTCAAACCAGAACACAGTGTGGGGGCGAAAAGTGAGGTCCATGACCATTACTCGCACCGTAAATGTGCTGCCCTCACGAGACATGCATTGGTGGGAATTAAGATTGTTTAACAAATACTTTAACAATTACTAAATTAACAGTTAATGTTAAATATGTTAATGCAGTACTATGCAGTTTGGTGTGGTTCAATTTGCAAAAGTAGTGCTTGCACTACTTTTTTGCACATTCCAGTGTGTAATGCAGTCCACTTAAACAAATGGTCTGTCAAAACTGGAATGAGAGGGACCACACGTGTTGCAGTGTGAAGCACACCTGACATGAATGGGTACTTAACCAGTTGCAGACGGTCCACCGTAATATACTGTGGCAGGGTGGCCGCTCTGCGCTGGATCACGTACCTAGTACGTGATCCAACACTTTTGGGTCTGGGGCGCTCATGTGCGCTGCCTGCAACTGGTTTCTGCTGCGATTAAACACAGCTGGAGCTGATCTGCGGGTACCGCAGACTCCATGTCAGCAAGCACCCGCTGATCATTAGATAGAGATAGAACGGCAGTCTGCCTATGTAGGCAAGGCAGGTCGCCGTTCTGTCAGCAGGGAAGGCATTGATCCTGTGTTGCTGCAAAGCAGGAACATGAATCAATGCCTTCCCCTAGTAAACGCACTTCTCACACTACACCAACACACTAGTTAGGCACACAGTTAACCCATTGATCGTCCCTGGTGTTTAACCCCTTCCCAGTCAGTGTCATTAGTACAGTGACGGCACATATTTGTAGCACTGATCGCTGTATTAGTGTCACTGGTCCCCAAAAAGTGTCAGCTAGGGTCTCAACTGTTCGCCACAATATCAAAGTGCCGCTATAAGTCGTTAATCACCGCCATTACTAGTAAAAAATAAATAATTAACAATATCCCTCAGTTTGTAGATGCTATAACTTTTGCGCAAAACCAATTAATATACGCTTATAAGGATTTTTTTAAGTAAAAATATGTACCGTAGAAGAATACATATTGGCCTAAATTGATGAAAGTAAAATATATATATATATATTTTTTTTTCAAAATTGTCAGTCTTTCTTTGTTAATAGCGCAAAAAATAACTGTAGTAGTGATCAAATACCACCAAAAGAAAGCTTTGTGGGAATAAACGGACACATTTTATTTGGGTACAGTGCCGTACGTCTGCGCAAATGCCAGTTAAAGTATTGCAGTGCAATATCGCAAAAAATGACCTGGTCATGAAGGGGGTAAATCTCTCGGAGGGCAAGAAGTTAAGGTCCACAGGGTGCCCTTACATGCTTGTGACAATTAAGCTGCAGGAGAAAAAATGGAAAAAAGGCAGTAAAAGACTTTCATGATACAAAAAGTCATATTAATGAGTTCAGGATGCACGATTAGGATAATGAAAGCACAGAGGTAAACATAAATACAAGCTGAAGATCTTTCTCTATTTACTTACATTGAGTCATTTCTGACCAACTGCCCATTGTGTCGCATGGTGTTTTCACTAATTGACCTCTCTCTCTTCTGACGCCCCATGTGACGCACCTAGAAATTTAGGACAAGAATATTGATAGAAAAGCAGCGACACTTTAATATACCTTGCAAGCTTAGTTAATGCTAGCAGTCATCTATGCCAGCCTTTAAAGGAAAAGGAAATGAGACTAGGAGAATACGAGTTTTTGTATGACAAAAAAAAGGAAAAGTATGCCTAGTGTCATGATGAAAAACTTTTCTTTGAGAGACTACTCACACCAATGCCCTGTACACACGATCAGGCTTTAGCCATCGGAGGAAAAGAGAGCATGTTCTCTATGTAATCTCCAATGGAATATCTCAGATGGCCATACACCTGATCGGAACTTCCAATGGAAAAAGTTTGTTGGACATTTTCCATCAGAAATTCAGATCGTGTGTACGAGGCCTTAATCATCATAACATCAAGTGGTACTTGGCACAAAAAGAGCTTACTATAAAACTACGGTAAAGCGCCGCTAAAAATAGCAGCGCTTTACCGCCGACCCTGTCCCAGTGTGAAAGTGGTCTAAGAGTGGTTTTAATTTTGACTGCATATCCAAAACTCTTTCATTTACGGACCAGCTATGAACATTGGGTTCATTGCTGGTCTATAAAGTAAAGAGTCTTGGATATGCAGTCAAAATTAAAACCACTCTTAGACCACTTTCACACTGGGACAGGGTCGGCGGTAAAACGCTGCTAATTTTAGCGGCGGTTTACCGTTGTTTTTGCGTTGGTATTTGCCCGCTAGCGGGGAAGCTTTTAACCGCCGCTAGCGGCCAAAAAAAGGGTTAAAAACGCGTGCTTTGCCAGCGGTTCAGCTGCGCTGCCCATTCAATACAAAGGGCAGGAGCACTGCCCATTCATCCTTCACCGCTCCAAAAGCGCATGAAAAACGCCTCAGTGCGAAAGGGGTTTTAGTCATCTGTGATGGCAGCCAGAACCTTAAACACAAAAGGTTGTCTCATGTGAACATTTGTGATTAGCCTATGCAGAGAGGCAGAGGAGGGATGTGTAGACAGCTCCAGTGGCAGCTTTTTGGAGGAAACACAGCTGTCTTGACCAGCAGAGCCTCAAAGATTTCAGAGAGTGTTCCAAGCAAGCTCCATTGCCAGATGGTAATCTGGTTAAAAGATAACTTATGATTTTAGAGGTGGGAAATGGGAGAAGTCATACTTGCTTAGAAGATAATCAGAGCTCAAAGTTGGTTTCCACCTGTATCGCCTCCACTGCAAGCTAGCAGGTGCTGGCCCTGTTTATCACAGGCTTTAGAGTAGAAGAAAATAATCTGGTTGGCTGCACATCAGATAAAATCACCATTATTTGGACATATTCAAGAAAGACTCTCCACTAGGGATGAGCTTTGGCGTGTTCGCATGGAACACGTGCAGAGCTTGCCAGGAAGACAGCACGGCGCTGCGCTAATCACAGCCGGGGAGACATTGTCCCGATGCTCGGCTGCAGAGATCGGGAAATGTCTCCCTGGCTGTGATTAGCGCAGCGCCGTGCACACTTCCTGGCGGCTCTGCACGTGTTCCATGCGAACACGCCGAAGCTCATCCTTACTCTCCACACTACAAAGAGTGGAACATAGCACTCACTTGATTGTAGTGTGGAGAGTCTTTCTTGAATAATTCCAAATAAAAGGCAATTTTATTGGCTCTGCGGCCAACCAGATTATTTTCCTCTACAGCAGGGGTCTCCAAACTGCGGCCTAAGGGCCAGATGTGGCCCTTTGCTAGCCTTTATCTGGCCCTTGGGGCTTTATTCCTCCCACTGATATGAGGCACTATTCTTCCCACTGACACCAACAAGGGGGCACAATTTCTTTCACTGATACCAATGATGGGATACAATTACGCCTACTAATAGGGGGCACTACTCCTTATCCTACTGACTGCAAACTGAGGCCATATTTATTCTCACCAATCCTGAAGGACAATGAACTGGCCCTTTGTTTGAAAAGTATGGGGACCCCTGTTCTACAGTCATACTTGCTTATTCTCTAGAAAACTGCTGGGGTGTTTGCTGGTCACACACACACACACACACACACACACACACACACACACACACACACACACATCGTCATCTAACACACATGGGTAAAAGACTTTGGTCATGGGGATCTGTAGACAATGGAGGCATTGTTGAATGGTGAAATCCCTTTGCCAACTTGTCATTCATGAGATGGCATGTTTATTATCAAGTTCTGACAAGCGAATCTGTCATAAGATGGGCCACCACATTTAGAGTACTGATCTAATGCAAAATAAATATGCTATACACAAATGTGAAAGAAGGTTTGGACGATCCTTCTAGTGATGGTTAGCCACTTATTGCAAAGCGTTACCAGCCAATAAAACAACCTTGATCCCAAAGATTCAGCATATGCAATCATTTCGTCACACACATTTATATTTTTTACCAAAACAATTGGAAAATATTGGACTTTGATAACTGTAGGGGGGTTAATAAATGTAAAAGCAGAAAGCTCCCAAGTATACAACCCCTCAACAAAACAAAGCTACTTATAGCTTGACAGGAGGTACTGGCTACATGTTTTTACTTGCCTCTTCATTCTGTGGAGTGGCTGCTGTGGGTCTTTCCAAGTCCAGGAAGTCTAACGGCCTTTCACTGAGGGTCAGAACCCGTGGTGGAGTCTTCAGAGACAAGGGCTCAAACGGGGTGGTCTGAATCAGGTCCAGATCTGCAGGCCTTGAGAAAGATCCATCTTCACTTTGACCTGTAAAATAGTTTATTTACAGACAACATAAATGTACATAGACATTTTGTCATTTAAACATAACCAAGTTACCTAATCAACTTTTTATTGAAGTATATGGTGTAGTGTCATTATACAGTATATATGGTGAAGCAGGTCAAATTTGTTCAACAAGCAAGAAAACTTTTCTGACAATACTGACCTCCTTCTGAAAATACTAGTTTTTAACGCTTTCTGAGAAACTGACCTAAAACAAGTCTGCAAATCAAAAAAGTCTGAGCCCCTAATCTACAAACTTGTTTAAGGTCAGTGTTTCAGAAAGTACTGAAGTAATAGGATCAGCATTACACCCCATACAGGTTTTCTTTAAGAATAACCACTTCTGTAACAGATATGAGGTACGTGACAGAAAGGCTCCCTTTAAATGAGTTCCTTGTCACCTCTGGAATAGCAGCTGCTGCCTGGATGAATAGTCTCATGCCAAGCTGCAGATAAGTGCAAGGTCTCATATTGCCCCACACTTTTTGTAAGCTAGATTAAGACAGACCTTGTGCTCCCACCTAGTGTGGCTGTCATGGAGCACCAAACATTGTGCACAGGTGTGTGACCTACCCCCAGGTGAGAGTATTTGGGCCTAGAGATTGGCTGCCAGGACCAAGCACTGTCACATAACAGTGGGTGGAGGTGACATCACCAGTCCCCCTTGCCTTCAAAAACAAGCATTTTGATGCCAGTTGAGATGGAAAAAATGAGGCTGGAGAGTTTTGGCAAGGTGAGTATCCAGGGAGGAGGGTCTTTACAAGTCACTAACTTTTTGCCATGAATGGTGACAGTGTATCTTCAATATACAGCTATCCTTCAAGAAGACATGGGCTTGCATTGAAAACCAAGTCATAAAACATTAGCTCTAGATGTAATTTCTAGAACCCAGTCGGCTAAGGCTGGGTTCACACATATGCAAATTAGATGCAGGCTTCCCAGCATCCAATTCTCATGACAGGGGAGTGTGACTGGCTCTCAATGGAGCCAGTTCACACAGGTCTGCGACAGCTGTGGTCCGCATTGAAAAAGGGTCCTGTGTCTTCTGGTCCAATTTAGGTGCGAATTTAGGCAAAAATTTGTACCCAAGCTGGTGAACAAAGACGCACTGGACCCCATGCTGGGAACCCATGGCCGCATATGTATGAACTTGGCCTAAGGCTGCTTTCATACTGGGGCGTAGGCGGCGGTAAAGAGCTGCTATTTTTACCGGCGCTTTTGCAGAGGTATTGAGCCACTAGCGGGACGCTTTTAACCCCCGCTAGCGGCCAAAAAAGGGTTAAAACCACTCGCAAAGCTTTGCCGTCGGTTCGGCCGCGCTGTCTATTCATTTCAATGGGAAGAAGCGGTGTGTACACTGCTCCAAAGATGCTGCTTTCAGGAGTTTTTTTTAACGTCCTGCCAGCGCATCGCCTCAGTGTGAAAGCCAGAGGGCTTTTACACAGACTGCATGGGAGCAGTTTTTCAGGTGCTATTTTTAGCCCAAAAGCGCCTGAAAAACACCTCAGTGTGAAAGGGTACTAAATGTTTTCTATGAAGTGTCATTTAAAACAATATACATAATACGCACCTGTTATCACAATTCTCTCTGGTACTTGCATATTAGCACCAGGGTAAAAAACGTCACCATCTGCTTTGGGATCTGATTCACTGTTGTTTGAAGCAACCTTCAGCTTTTCAGGGACCCGCATTCTCTGACTGATACCCTCTGTGTAGTCAATCTCATACTGCATGCGGTTCATCTCCGCCATCTCTGCTGCAGGTGATGAGAAGTCCCTGTTGTTCATCCTAAAAAGATGGAAGAATAAACAATATACTTCACAACTAAAGGAACTAAATCTGAAAAATGTCTCCTCTGGAGCATTTGGGGAGACAAGTGTAATCTGGGAGTTTCAAGTCCTATTTGTGCCTTTGGCTTCAAAACGATATAGCAAAATCTCTGCTCTCTGCAGTTTAGGGTCCAGCGCTATAGTATGAATTAAAGCAGTCATCCCATTGAAGTGAAGCATGTGGCCGGCATTCAAAAAAAACTTAGGTCAGAGCCCAGCAACCAGAAGTGTGTCAATAGCGGCTGACCTAAAGGGAGAGCCTCCCCAAAAGTTGGCCTTTCTGTGTCGTCCTTGCTAAAAAGCCAATGGTTTTCATCCTTCTAACCACAGCAAGATGAATGTGAAAAGAGGAACTAACATTATGGCAGAGTACACATAGGGGTACTCTAGTGTGTGCAAGTTCTCATAGGGGTAATTCTGATGTGTTCAAAAAGGGTACTTCTGTTTGTCAATATATTTAGAACTATTCAGAGGTTTAAAAAGGAATGATGTATACCGGACCTGGAAGTTGTATCCTTAGTGGGTATATTGATTTATGTATTAAAAAGGTGAAGTAAACCCTCTGTAACTAAACTAAAAAAATAAATACCCTGCAAGACAAAGGCATAAAGAGCTAGTATGCATAGCATACTAGCTCATTATGAAGTACTTACCTGAGATCGAAGCCCCCGCAGCTGTCCTCATTCGCCTCCATGATACTTCCGGGTATCGCGGCTCCAGGGCTGTGACTGGCTGGATGTCTTCACTCCCCCGCATGCGCATGGGAGCTGGCCACCAACGCCATGTCACATTCATTAACGAGACGCTCAGTAAACCTGCGCCGTTGTCTACTGTGCAAATGCGCCATAGACATCGGTGCTGTCTTTTTTGCAAATATCTCTAAACTGTGTAGGTTTAGAAGATATTTGTTGCACCTACAGGTAAGCCTTCATCTAGGCTTACCTGTAGGTAAAAGTGGTCTGTAAGGGTTTACAACCACTTTAATGCAAAGGGGTACTGATACCAAAAACTGGTTGATACTTGGGAATCGCTTTTTTTTTTGCACATTTTCATACAGGTAGTGTTCATTTACACTCGCTTCAACGCCAAAGTGCATTAATGCGCCTACCACTTCAACATGCTTTTTTGATGCTTCAGTGATGCTTTATTGAAGCTTGGCAAATGCCCGTGTGTGTCGATTTGATTTGTTTTAAAGGGTTACACTAGAACAGCTTAGGAGAACCCCCACTCAGCAGGTGCCCAGCTAATTAGTACCCATGTGCAGCAGATCTCCCTGCTCAGTAGTACTCCTAGCTCTGCTGATTCTTTGCTCCTCAGTTCTCTCTCTCTCCGGTGCCAGTTCACCTTCCGCTACAGTGTTCCCATGTTGCACACTGTGTGTGCTGTCTGCTATTTGCTCCAGTCAGGACCCCACACACCCTGCTGCTACTCCTCACGACACAACAGAGTCTTTCCAGTTCACTTATTGGTTTCCCAGTGCATCCTGGGATATCTCATACCTGCAATCCCTCAAAAACAAAGCAAAGCTAAAGCTGAATAAAAGCCTCTCAAACGCTACAGGTGCTGCTAGTGAGCTTTTTCTCATATACTTCTATGAAGGCATTGAAGATGCTTTGAAGCACCAAGAAAGCGACATTAGGTATAATTTTAGAAGCAAAGCAAACACAACATGTAAAAACAGGACTGTAAGCCTACCATTTTTTTTAGTGACAGGAGCTTTAATTGTTATTCAAAACGAGGAGAAGAAAAAAAGAAGAAAGAAGAAGAAAGAAGAAGAAGACACAAAAGTTTGGACACACCTTCCTGTTTCTTTATTTTCAGGACTATGAAAATTGTAGTCACACTGAAGGCATCAAAACTATGAATTAACACATGTGGAATTATACACATAACAAAAAAGTGTGAAACAGCTGAAAATATGTCATATTGTAGGTTCTCTCCAAATGAAGGGAAATCTTCTCTTAGTCATCAAAACAAGTGGCTTTGTTGGAAGATTCCCCTATTCTTCTTGCAACTCACACCTTTGGCTTTTCTCTCTATTGTCTCCCAGTGACAAAAGTCTCCAAATAGAGAGACCCTTTCACAGTTGTTCCAACACTTTACCATCTCTATCCAAAACTTTAAAAAAATAAGTGTATTTTTTATTTTTTTCCAAATTATATTTATTAAAGTATTTTCAATGTTGTTGAAATACAAAAACAGGGCCATAGGGGCATACCCTGGCCAAACATTGCACGCAACGACGTGCACCATAAAATGTGGCTTTAGAAACACTAATATTATATGATGTTATTTACTGAAAGCTCAAAACAAAAACAAAAAAAAGAATAAAAAGGTTTGGTAAATTCTAAATACACCGACTTTGCCATACGTCTGTTTTTAGCAGGTATTAACAGACATGTCTGCTGACATCTGCCACCCCATAGAGATCAATGGGTGGTCCGATGGGGTGCGCCTGAAAAACTGACAGGGGGGCTTAGTGTAAGTGTGAATGCCAGTTAGTGTCAGTGTCAAGGTTAGTATGTTTTAGGTAAGAAAAAAAATAAGGTTTTATATTTAAATTTCAGTGTGAGCGTTAAGCCCTGGGCCGAATTCTGAACATCGGCTGGTAGAAAAATGTCCGACATTCAGCCCGTGTGCATGCCAGCCGGTCCAATAGAGTCCGGCCGTGTGGTCGGCTTATGTTAGACAAGGATTCTGGACAACCAGCATCCGACTGGCTCTCTCTCGATCAGTGCTCTCAGTCAAGGACTGAGAGCGCTGTGCAGTACATCATGTGCAGTACATCTTCTTTCAGCCAAAAATAATTGTCATATCTACAGCTTACAGAATATTGGTGTGATCAGCAAGCTGTAGATGGAACAGAAATTATGCTTAGAAATAGCATTAAGCAACAGTATAAATATTTAAACTTACCTCCTTAATGTAAAACTTGTCCTAGCTTTTTTTGCACAGATGCTCAATCTGGGTCAAACCTAAGATAAGCAGTGCACATGGGGTCAGCAGGGGAGAGCACAAAGGATTCAGGAGGAAACAGTACAGGAGTACGAGGGAGAGAGAACAGCACAGAGGGGGGGGGGGAGGGCGGGAGAGAACAGCACGAGGGGGGGGAGGGGGGCGGAGAGAACAGCACAGAGGGGGGGGGGGAGGGGGCGGAGAGAACAGCACAGAGGGGGGGGGAGGGGGCGGAGAGAACAGCACAGAGGGGGGGGGGAGGGGGCGGAGAGAACAGCACAGAGGGGGGGGGGGAGGGGGCGGAGAGAACAGCACAGAGGGGGGGGGGAGGGGGCGGAGAGAACAGCACAGAGGGGGGGGAGGGGGCGGAGAGAACAGCACAGAGGGGGGGGGAGGGGGCGGAGAGAACAGCACAGAGGGGGGGGGAGGGGGCGGAGAGAACAGCACAGAGGGGGGGGGGGAGGGGGCGGAGAGAACAGCACAGAGGGGGGGGGGGGGGGAGGGGGCGGAGAGAACAGCACAGAGGGGGGGGGAGGGGGCGGAGAGAACAGCACAGAGGGGGGGGGGCGGAGAGAACAGCACAGAGGGGGGAGGGGCGGAGAGAACAGCACAGAGGGGGGGGGGGCGGAGAGAACAGCACAGAGGGGGGGGGAGGGGGCGGAGAGAACAGCACAGAGGGGGGGGGGGCGGAGAGAACAGCACAGAGGGCGGAGAGAACAGCACAGAGGGGGGGGGGGCGGAGAGAACAGCACAGAGGGGGGGGGGGGGCGGAGAGAACAGCACAGAGGGGGGGAGGGGGCGGAGAGAACAGCACAGAGGGGGGGGGGGGGCGGAGAGAACAGCACAGAGGGGGGGAGGGGGCGGAGAGAACAGCACAGAGGGGGGGAGGTGGGGAGAGGAGAGAACAGCACAGAGGGGGGGAGGGGGCGGAGAGAACAGCACAGAGGGGGGGAGCGGAGAGAACAGCACAGAGGGGGGAGGGGCGGAGAGAACAGCACAGAGGGGGGGGGGGTGGCGGAGAGAACAGCACAGAGGGGGGGAGGGGGCGGAGAGAACAGCACAGAGGGGGGGAGGTGGCGGAGAGAACAGCACAGAGGGGGGGGGCGGAGAGAACAGCACAGAGGGGGGGAGGGGCGGAGAGAACAGCACAGAGGGGGGGGGGGGCGGAGAGAACAGCACAGAGGGGGGGAGGGGCGGAGAGAACAGCACAGAGGGGGGGGGCGGAGAGAACAGCACAGAGGGGGGCGGAGAGAACAGCACAGAGGGCGGAGAGAGGAGGCGGAGAGAACAGCACAGGGGGGGGGGGGGGCGGAGAGAACAGCACAGAGGGGGGGGGGAGGGGAGGGGGCGGAGAGAACAGCACAGAGGGGGGGAGGAGGCGGAGAGAACAGCACGGAGGGGGGGAGGGGGCGGAGAGAACAGCACAGAGGAGGGGGGGCGGAGAGAACAGCACAGCGGGAGGGGGGGGGGCGGAGAGAACAGCACAGAGGGATGGGCCAGAAGAGAACAGTACATGGGGGGGGGGCCCCAGAAGAGAACAGTACATGGGGGGGGGGCCCAGAAGAGAACAGTACATGGGGGGGGGGGGCCCAGAAGAGAACAGTACATGGGGGGGGGCCCAGAAGAGAACAGTACATGGGGGGGGGCCCAGAAGAGAACAGTACATGGGGGGGGGCCCAGAAGAGAACAGTACATGGGGGGGGGCCCAGAAGAGAACAGTACATGGGGGGGGGCCCAGAAGAGAACAGTACATGGGGGGGGGCCCAGAAGAGAACAGTACATGGGGGGGGGCCCAGAAGAGAACAGTACATGGGGGGGGGGCTCAGAAGAGAACAGTACATGGGGGGGGGCCCAGAAGAGAACAGTACATGGGGGGGGGCCCAGAAGAGAACAGTACATGGGGGGGGGGAAGAGAACAGTACATGGGGGGGGGCCAGAAGAGAACAGTACATGGGGGGGGGCGCCCAGAAGAGAACAGTACATGGGGGGGGCGCCCAGAAGAGAACAGTACATGGGGGGGGCGCCCAGAAGAGAACAGTACATGGGGGGGGGCGCCCAGAAGAGAACAGTACATGGGGGGGGCGCCCAGAAGAGAACAGTACATGGGGGGGAGCGCCCAGCAGAGAACAGTACATGGGGGGGAGCGCCCAGCAGAGAACAGTACATGGGGGGGAGCGCCCAGCAGAGAACAGTACATGGGGGGGAGCGCCCAGAAGAGAACAGTACATGGGGGGGGCGCCCAGAAGAGAACAGTACATGGGGGGGGGGCGCCCAGAAGAGAACAGTACATGGGGGGGGGGCGCCCAGAAGAGAACAGTACATGGGGGGGGGCGCCCAGAAGAGAACAGTACATGGGGGGGGCGCCCAGAAGAGAACAGTACATGGGGGGGGCGCCCAGAAGAGAACAGTACATGGGGGGGGCGCCCAGAAGAGAACAGTACATGGGGGGGGGCGCCCAGAAGAGAACAGTACATGGGGGGGGGCGCCCAGAAGAGAACAGTACATGGGGGGGGGCGCCCAGAAGAGAACAGTACATGGGGGGGGGGGGGGGGGCGCCCAGAAGAGAACAGTACATGGGGGGGGGCGCCCAGAAGAGAACAGTACATGGGGGGGGCGCCCAGAAGAGAACAGTACATGGGGGGGGGCGCCCAGAAGAGAACAGTACATGGGGGGGGGCGCCCAGAAGAGAACAGTACATGGGGGGGGCGCCCAGAAGAGAACAGTACATGGGGGGGGGCGCCCAGAAGAGAACAGTACATGGGGGGGGGCGCCCAGAAGAGAACAGTACATGGGGGGGGGCGCCCAGAAGAGAACAGTACATGGGGGGGGCGCCCAGAAGAGAACAGTACATGGGGGGGCGCCCAGAAGAGAACAGTACATGGGGGGGGCGCCCAGAAGAGAACAGTACATGGGGGGGGGCGCCCAGAAGAGAACAGTACATGGGGGGGGGCGCCCAGAAGAGAACAGTACATGGGGGGGCCCCAGAAGAGAACAGTACATGGGGGGGGGCGCCAGAAGAGAACAGTACATGGGGGGGGCGCCCAGAAGAGAACAGTACATGGGGGGGGCCCAGAAGATAACAGTGAATGAATGAATGAATGAAAACTTGTATAGCGCGACACATGCGAACTGAATCGCCTCTGGGCGCTTGTTGTTCCAGTCTCCTTTGATATCAAAAGAGAAGAGTCTTGACCTTTTTCCTGAATGCTAAGTGGTTCTCCTCCAACCGAATGCTGGTTGGTAAAGCGTTCCATAGTCTGGGACCTTGGATCGCGAATCTTCTTTCTCCTTTGGATTTGAAGTTGGCTTTCGGAACCTGGAGCAGGTTCTGATTCGTGGATCGCAAAACGCGATTGGGATTATGCGCTTTTATTATTTCGCATAAATAAATGGGGGCATTCCCATGGACACATCTATGCGTAAGACAGAGAGCTTTAAAAGCAATTCTGTCTTTAACTGGCAGCCAATGAAGGGCTCTCAGTGAAGGTGAGATGGATTCCCAGGGTTTTTTCCCAGTCACCAGTCTGGCGGCCGTATTCTGAACGATTTGCAGACGGGCGATTTGGTACTTGGGGAGGCCGAGGTAAAGGGCATTTGCATAATCCAACCTGGAGTTTACAATAGCTCCCACCACGACCGCTAAGTCTTCTTTGGGAATGAACGGAGTGAGTCTACGTAGTAGGCGCAGTAGATGGTGAGATCCGCTGACTACTGACCCTATTTGTGCGTCCATTGTCATAAAGGAGTCAAAAATGACCCCTAGGCTTTTGACTTTGGCGCTAGGGGTGATGAATTTGCCTAAAATAGGCGGGGGGGTCCATGCTGTTGAAAGTTGATTCCTGCGCTTGGCGTGGAACAGAAGAAGTTCTGTTTTCGCTCCGTTGAGTTTAAGATAACTCTTTGTCATCCAGTCTTCTATCAAAGAGAGACATGTCTCTAGATTGAGGTGGTGATCCTGCCTGTTGCAGATGCGGAAATAAAGTTGCGTGTCGTCTGCGTATGAGTGATAGAGCAGTTTTTGGCTGCTGATAATCTCAAAAAGAGGACGGAGATAGATGTTAAACAGCACTGGTGACAGAGGCGACCCTTGAGGGACTCCGCATGTTACTGTGCGTTTTTCAGACGTAAAAGGTCCTAACTTCACTGTTTGCGATCGGTTTTCCAAAAAAGAGGAGAACCAAGATAAATTGCTTTCTGCGACTCTAGCTACTTCAGCAAGCCGAGTCAGTAACAGATTGTGGTCTACAGTGTCGAAAGCTGCACTTAGGTCCAACAGAACCAGGAGACAAGATTCTCCTTCGTCTGCGGCCTTGAGAACATCGTCCCATACTTTCAGCAATGCTGTTTCCGTCCCATGACCGGGACGGAAGCCTGATTGCAATGGGTCAAGTAGCTTGTAGGTATCTAGATGCAGTTGCAGCTGTTTTACCACTACTTTTTCCATTATCTTAGAGAGTACGTTGAGGCTTGTTATGGGACGGCGATGGAGTGGGTCCTTAGGGTCCAAGGAGGGTTTCTTCAGGATGGGTTGGATTATACCCTCTTTCAACTGTGAGGGCACTATGCCCTCCAAGAAAGACTGGTTGATAAGCTGCGTGATGGGAGGAGCCAGGATGTAGGCGCATTCCTTCAGCAGTTTTGTGGGGATAATGTCATTTGGCGCTGCGCCATTGCGCAGAGTACAAATGACATTCTTAGTAGTCTCGATGGAGATGGGTTCCAGGGTGAACTTACCTGATATCGGAGAATTATTATGGGTGCTGTGTGAGAGGCTGCGGGGGGGGCTGGGGGAAGAAATGTTTTGCTGAATGCTTTCACGGATTGCTTCGATTTTATTAATGAAGCAATCCGATAGCTCATTGCAAAATTCTTGTGTGTCCGGACTGGGGGCTTCAATGCATGCTGGCTTCATGGTCTGGGTGACCATCTTGAAGAGTTCGCGGGGGGCGGTTTAGGGCACCGTTGATAGCCTCCGAAAAATAATTTTTCTTGGCTTGGAAAATTCCTTTGTGGTATTTCCTTGTAGTCGCCTTGTAGATGGATAGGTTTAGCTCTGAAGAACATCTTTTCCAGGCAGATTCTGCCCTTCTGCGTTCTTGCTTCAGTAACGACAGCTGGTTGTTAAACCAGCTGCTGTTGTTTTTCCGAATGCGGGTTATTCGTTTCGGCGCTACCAAGTCGGCTGACTGTAGCATGGCCGAATTTATGGCTTCCAATGTTTCAACGGCCGTTTGATGCGGCTGAGTTGTTTCTATTTTTTTCCTTAAAGTCGTTTTGAAGAGTTCCGAGTGGAGCTTCTTCTGACATCTAGTCCAGTGTGTTGTCACTGGATTTGATGTTTTTGTTGCAGGGGGGATGGTGGAAATACTGAATATAATTGCATGGTGGTCTGTCCATGGCAATTTTTCATTTTCCCTAATTTTTATTTCCAGCGCTTGTCTGAAAATAAGATCGAGTGTGTGACCTGAAGCATGTGTGGGCCCACATACTAGTTGCTGTAATCCTAATCCTAACAGTACATGGGGGGGGCCAGAAGAGAACAGTACATGGGGGGGGCCAGAAGAGAACAGTACATGGGGGGGGCCCAGAAGAGAACAGTACATGGGGGGGGCCCAGAAGAGAACAGTACATGGGGGGGCCCAGAAGAGAACAGTACATGGGGGGGCCCAGAAGAGAACAGTACATGGGGGGGGCCAGAAGAGAACAGTACTTGGGGGGGGGCGCCCAGAAGAGAACAGTACATGGGGGGGCCCAGAAGAGAACAGTACATGGGGGGGGCCAGAAGAGAACAGTACTTGGGGGGGGGGGGCGGATCAGGAGAGAAAAAGTATAGTACAGAAGGGAGGGTCAGGCAGGAGGAAACTGGAAGGTACTATGCTGGAATCTGTAGTGGTTCACCGTGAACCTCATTCACAGTATCTCAGTAACGAATTGTGGCAGAACCCTGGGAAACTCCTGTGGCATCCTAGGTAAGATGTTTATACTTACCTAGTCTAAGGGCACTCCATTCTGGTCATACGATCTCCTCAGGGGCAGGAGAGATTTCCGACAAAGGCTGCAAAGCCTGGGCAATGACGTCACCCACAGGCTTCTATGATTCATCCGTTGTCGGCTGTCTCTCTCTACACTGAAACGGATGCTGACCGGACCGGACAGCTCTTTTATTACATGCTGTAAGTAGATATATTTGCTTTACAACAGTGGTCATCAACCTTGTCCTGCAGGACCCACTAACAGGCCAGGTTTGCAAGATAACTGAAATACATCACAGGTGATATAATTTGCTGCTCAGTGATTGCAGTATTCTAGTCTGCATCTCCCCAAGGTAATACATAAAACCTGGCCTGTTAGTGGGCCCTGCAGGAATGGTTGATGACCACTGCTTTACAGGATAGTTAGTATAGAACTTAGAATGAGGGCAGGAGCAGATTCAGGTCGGAATCACACTTGTGCAGTGCAAATTTCAGCTCTCTTATCTTTGCAGAGAGATTACAGAAGTGTTCAGCAGATTAGCTCCATTTTAGCTGCGAATTTGGAGACCTGGGAGAAGTTACAGGGGAGAGGAGAGTGGGGGGAGAAATGTATTGAGCTGAATGAGAGAAATTCCTGAAGAGAACTGAACACATCTGCGAATCAGCTGCGTACCCATAGAAGATAATGGGCCTGAATTCGCACCTGAGCCGCACCGCAAGGCATAAAATCTGCACACGTTTTTTCTGCAATGCGCAGTGCGAATGCATCGCACATATGTAAACCAGCCTCATTGAACACAATGTATTTAGAAATGTTCTGCGTATTGGATGCGGTTTAAGCCACAACCAATTCACATAGGTGTGAACCCGGCCTTAAGGTTTTGACTGGACTTCCACTTTAACCACTTGTCGACCAGCAATGTACTGGCATGTTGCTGGATCGGAAGGTTGATATCTCCATCATTGCTGAATTCCCTTTAATGCAAAATGAATCCTAGCAGCTAAGAAGCCACTGGATTACTTTTTACAGGTGGTGGAAGGGGGTACCACTCCCCTCCGGCCCCCACCTTTACCTGGCTCTCCCATACAACCAGGCAACGGGGGCAGAAGAGAGTTCCGAGGTTGAATAGACCTCAGAACTCTCCTTAAAGAAGACCTGTCATGGCCTATGCTATCACAAGGGATGTTGTTCACCCTGTCTTATAGCAATAAAAAAGAAAGATTTAAAAAAAAAAAAGTGTCATTTTTTTTAAATAAAGTAAAAAAAAGAAGTAAAGTGTCCCTGTGCTCGCGCACAATTGAAAACACATACTTATGTCACGCACACATGTGAGGCATCTCTAAACTGGTAACCTGTAAAGGCTTATAAAGTGTCACCTATGGAGCAAATCTTGAGAAAGATGGACCGAGCTTTGAAACGTTGACAATAAAAACACTGCTGTTTTGATCTACCTCCTCTGCAAGACACACGAGTGTCCTTGTGTGTGAGCACCTGGGAATTTACCTCAAGCATAGAGAATTGTTTACCCTTGGGACTGTTGAGATTTGTAAGTACCACATTTTTCCGCCATTCCACGAACAAGCGCAATTTTAAAGTGTGACAAGTATCTATTTACTCAAGGCAACATCATCTTTTACATATCAAACAATTGGGTATTAGATTGTGTTTTTGTGCATTAAAACTCACTAAAGTGTATCATTTCCAAAATAAGTGCATTTGAAAAACCGCTGTGCAAATACCATGCAACTTAAAAAAATTGCAACACCCAATATTTTATTCTCTAGGTACTCTGCTTAAAAACAAAAATGTTATATAGAATTTTGTCACAGATCACACAGACTGCTACCATCCCCACACAGTACACCAAGCACCACTATCCCTGTTCCATGAACATCTGTGCTAATGCACAAAACATCTGTACAAAAAAAATCAACATCTGTCAGCGTTTAAAAGTGCCCAAAAACACCTGTTAGTGTACCAGTGCCACACCAATAAATAATTTAAGCAGGGTTTGACAAATTTGCTTGGAATCTAAGAGCCAGCTAAAAAAGTTAGGAGCCAGAAAAACGCACCCCTCCCGCCAAGCTCACGCTCAGAAGCGAACGCATACGTGAGTAGTGCCTACATATGTAAACGGTATTCAAACCACACATGTGAGGTATCGCCGCAATCGATAGAGCAATAATTCTAGCTCTAGACCT